>APFE031399797.1:381986-426536 GCA_000404065.3 Pinus taeda
ATAAAAAAGAAAAATTATTTTATTTTATTTTATATTTTTAATACGAATTATTTTATTCAAAATAAGTGTACTAAAAATTTAAAATAGAAATTTGTGATATTACGTTTTATTTATGTATATATAAATTTCCAATATTTGTGTTATAACAATAATTATAGCAGAAGGTGTCCCTTTTCGAAATTGGTTACGCTAGGCATTGTCAACATTTTTCATCCCCATTTGATATTTGTTTGTATGTTGTTTTGACATGGGCCAGATTTAGGTTAAGGAAAAAAATGAATTACACAACTTACTGTAAAATGGACCATTTTGCTAAATAAAATTTGTTTATATATAAATGAATGTTATAAATAATAACTAGGAACTTATTAGAATTGGAATAATCTCAAATCCCTAGGAAATTGGTGGGTGGGGAGCCAAATTTAATCTTTTAAATTTATTAATGATAAACATTAAGACTAGGCATATGCTGAGCATATTCCGTTAAGAATCAATCTAGGCCCTCAATTTAAAAAATAAAATAAAAAATCAAGAAACCTTCATCCACCAAAAGTTGAAATAAAAATTGGCAATTACAATAAATTAATGTTTTTTAAAAAATAGACATTTTATTACATGATGACAAATTTAACAAAATTTTCATTAAGTTTAACAATTAAAAAATTAATTATTTGGATAAGCACCTATATTTTGGCACAGATTTTGGAATTTTAATTTAATTATCAATAATTAAGGATTTAAGCTCCATGAAATATTTTAGAATTTTCATAGTAGTATACATAAATCAATAATTGAGATTTATCTCCAAAATAGTTATGTTATTTTCATCCTTTTAATTAAATTAATTAATTAAAAAAATTGTTATATGAACAAGTGTCATATGAAATGACTTATGGTATTGTTGGCATGTACTATTGATAAGCCCTAGTAATGGCCCATGATATTATAATAAAGCGTATTTACAAATTTATAATTTCTCCATTCCACATACAAAACAAATATATGTCAAATAAACAATTCAATATTGTGAAAATTTTCCAAATTATAAATGCATATCATATACTCAGTAGGTAGTCCTATTGTTTCAAATTAAAGATAGGAACTGTTTACTCACTCATTATTAAACAAAAGTAAAGCATAATAACAAAATTATTAACAATGTTAACATTCATGTGATGGAAAAATTATCACACCAATTAAATAACTCACTTTCATTTAAACTAAATATTTTGATTTAAAAAAATATATTATAACTATCTTGTTTTTTAAATGCAATTAATTTTTAAGTTATTTATAAAAGGTTTCCAATTAATCAAATGCACTTTCAATTAGCATTATCTTAAAAAAAATCACATTTAAATCTTCATACTAATAAAAACTTGATAACCTTACTTTTTATAACTATATTATATATTTGAATTACTAAGAAATAAGAAGTAAATATGCATCACTATAATATGACATTGAAAATAAAATATAAATAGGCATCCTCATGCAATAGATCAATTACCAAAGTCATAAAAACTTTTACAAGAAAAGAGTTCTTATTTTAGTAAAATACAATGAATTATCTTCATCTTGGAAGTAGGAAAGATATAAGGGTTTTACATAGGTTGATTATGATACATGTATAGATAAAAACTAAATATATTCATTTCTAGGATGTCGGTATGGAGCTTCATGTTCAAAATCCAAGATACCTATGATGTAGCGGTTAGCGGGGAAATGACACCTTAAATTAAATTTGATTTAAACAAGCCATTTTCCGCATGGTGTTTTACAACATTTGCAATGTTATCATATTAATAAATATGATAATATTTACATTAATTTATGTATCTGTAAAGATTTTCTTCGGTGTTTAGGGATTTTTTTAGCTAAAATGATATAACATGTTTAATTGAAAATTTAAATGGTCTTAATTTTGATTTTCTTCAACCAATTTACAGCTAGATCATAACCTAACCAATTCTTTGATATAACAGAAAAATCTAAATTTTATATATATAGAAATTCTAGCTTTGGGGATTCTTAAGATAACTCCCATATAATTTTTTTTTATAATAATTATGGTAAATTCTTAAGATAACTCCCATACAAAATTTCTTTAACTAATTATGATAAAGTCCGACCTTAGATCATGTTCAACCTGAGACATTATTGGGTATTGGGTATTTTTTTTTAGGAATGACCATCCTTGACATAAAGGCTTCTTAATTACGGTTAAAATTACATGGTCACTTGTTATTGTCGGATTACTTCTTGAAACATGATAAAGAAAGAAAATTTTAAAGTCCACAAGGATAAAGATAGCCTATGGGACCTCTTTTAGAGTGAAAAATGTGAAAAGGAGTATGCACCTAAAGATATTTATTGCTCTTGAAAATGGATCTATATTAGTTCTATATATGCATATAGTATGTGTAACTTTCCATTTTTTAAAGTGTATTTTTGAATGCATAAATTGGTACAATGCCTTCAAAATTTTACATGGACACTTGGATTTTGTAAACTACACTACATAAATTTTCAATTCCAACAAATCTTTGCTAGACAAAATTTAAATTTAAATTTAAAAATGGGATTAATGGCTCCAATTAATTTAAAAAATTTAAAAGGAGATAATATGCATATAGTATGTGTAACTTTTTATTTTTTAAAGTGTATTTTTGAATGCATAAATAGGTACAATGCCTTCCAAATTTTACTTGGACACTTGGATTTTGTAAACTATACTACATAAATTTGCAATTCCAACAAATATTTGCTAGACAAAATTTAAATTTAAATTTACATTTAAAACTAGAATTAATGGCTCCAAATTAATTTAAAAAATTTAAAAGGAGATAGCTAAAATTGGGAAACAATCCCCCTTCTTTATGTTGATTGCAGAATATCTTGGAATTTGAAAGTCACTTGAGCAAAATGTGCTCTTTACTTAATAGCATCATCAACACACATTGACTTTAGGCATTTCCTCTGTGAAATTATATTTTTGTGCATCAGTGCACACAAGGACCTATGATAATGTTTCTCCTTATTACCTTCCATGTTATAGCTTGGATATGACATGTATATAAGATTTTGACATAGTGGTATGATTGGAAAAGTTTCAAACGTGGCCCCACATGCATGACCGAATCATTCTTGGGACTATTTTGGGGCACTTCACATAAAATGTAGGACCATGAATCAAGGTGGTTTGAGAAACCTATGTCAGACATGCATCAACACAAGTGTGACACTATTGCAATCCTGAACACATTTCCCCGCCTCCATCCTCCACCCTTTAGGTTCTTATCTTTCATTTGCTGCAATATTTTTGCAATAACATCATATGCATGTTCAATTCCTTCATTGTATCTTTGCACCTTCAGGAGAAATTTCTAGTATTTAATTTAATATAATTTAGATCAGATTTTAGGTTTATTTTTTCAAAATTACAAAACATGAAATGTTAAATTTAAGCATATAAGTTTTATGTTAATTAAAGTTTATATTCAATAAATTTAGATAATTTGGTTTTTTTTTTTAATTTCATTTCACTTACGGTAAATTCTAATTTATTCATTTTTAAAGCTAATAACAAAAAAAATAATTAAATTGATTTTGTAACAAAATTAATATATTGTTTTTTCAATATAAGAATAATTCCATTATAATTATAATTACAAGAAATGAATGACTATATAATTATATACATGAAGTATCTATTAAGCATAGAGAGGGATTAAATCTCTCAAGTTGCAAAGCTTTTTTGTGAGTGTAAAACTTGATAAAGTAAATATGATCCATCAATGCTTTATAGATCCAGAATTAAGATGTGTTTAGGTGTAACATGCAAATCATCCAAGATAGTAAATAATGTAGCTTTTTTGACACCAGCGAAGAAATTTATTACAGCATAACAATAACACACCTTAGCTCTTAATATTTAGCACCCTAGCAATTAATATTCAACCATATACATGACATCACGTTGGAGATTGGGATTTAAAGTATGGTTTACTTGAAAGGTTCATGTGACATTCAAATGTTATATTCTACTAGTACAACCACATACAAAATATTAATGTGGTTAATATAGTTGAAGCCTTCATAAATATAACCAAAAAAACTATTGCAACATGAAGAATGTCTTACTAATGCACACATTTACCTTATTAAACATGTATAAAAAAGTTATGGGTCCAGTTTAACTTAACACTAAAAATAAATTGAACATCTTATTGTAAAATGAACCATTTTAGTAAATAAAATTTTCTTATATATAAATGAATGTTATAAACAATAACGAGGAAATTATCATGGGGGAATTTATTAGAATTGAAATAATCTTAAATCCCTTGGAAATTGGTGGGTGGGGAGGCACGAATCCAAGTTTTTAAATTTACTAAAAGTAATGGACCATTTTTCTAAATAAAATTTTCTTATATATAAATGAATTCTATAAATAAAAATGAATAACTTGTCATGGATAAACTTATTAGAATTGGAATAATCTAAATCCCTAGGAAATTGGTGGGCAGGAAGCCCCATGGCACGAATCTATTTTTTAAATTTATTAAAATTAAATGCAACATAACAAACTATGTAATACACTATAACCATTAATAAACATTAATAAAAATCATATTGAGGAAATATTCCCTTGAGAATCAATCTAAGCTTTAAATTAAAAAGATAAAAAAAGTCAACAGATCTTCATCCACCTAAAATTGAAATAAAAATTCTTGAAAAATAAACTTTGGTAGGGTGATTATTTCCATACAACCATGGTATTACTCCGAGGGTTGACTCATCCCCCTAGGCACATATGGATAAGATGTATGATGAACAACTCGCTTTCCTCTTTGTGCACCAGGCTACAACCAGGAAGCTTCTTGACCCTACCCTCTGCACCATTGATTAGATAAGGTAGTAATCCGATGGCCCATAGCTCTCGAAGGTGATTGAGGTAACTACCTATCCCCAACCCTCTTGGTTACCAGTCACTTTCACCTTGCCAAAACCTGAGAGATGCCACTCTGTAATCTTATTGCACTGGCAATAGGGTTTACCACTTATTCGGAGGTAATCTTTCGCTCTCAAACTCTCTACACTATTAACAACCATGGTCGTCGTGGCCCGACCATTGACAAGGTTTCCAATTTTTGCAGTTGTAGATGGTCGACTTTCCCTATCAAGGGTTTCTTCATGACTATTCATCGCATGCTTCTCCTTGGCTTCGCACATGTAATGTATTGTCGTGAGTTCTAATTTTTCTAGAAGGTTTTATTTTTCGCTTTGAGTTAATATAAAGGGTTTTCTGCTCATTGACAGGCTTTCCCTCAACACAGAGTTTCAATATTTCATAGGTATGGTGTCCTCCATGTCAAATGCATTTACCTTAGATTTATGGTCGCTGGTGTTGATGCTCACTGGCAAATCACCTTGCTTCATGTTTTTTTTTGTTACAAGTTGGTTTTCTGATGATTCCAACTCTCTGGTTTTACTGAGGTCTTATTTAATGGAGAGACAAATAACCCAACACTAGCACCCTCCTCTTTATTTTCCTATACTAGTGTTCCTAAGTTCTATATCATTCACATGGCGAAAACTCCGACAGGTTTTCATGTAGGTTGGATTTTTGACAAGGTATAATATTTTTTAGTTTCTTTATTATTATTAATTATTTATAATAGTTTATAAATAATCTCTAATAATAATTAATAATATTATTTTATAATAATTTTAATTCAAATTAACTAATTAATTAATAAATAAAATCTTCAATTAATAAAAATCGAATGAATAACCATCATAATAATTATGATAATAGTAATAGTTATTTATCGAAATTATTATTGTAAATGTTTGATTAATACATATTATTAGTGTTATTTACTAAATACTAAGATTAACTAATAATTATTTAATAATTTTATTTATAATACTTATTTTATTAATACATTATAATATATTTATTAAAATATCTTAATTAATAACTTGATAATAACATTTCTAATAATAAATAATGATAATAGTAGTTAGGTTCTATCCTATACTATTATTTGTAAATGTATATAATTAACATAATAATAATAATACATTATATTATCATTAACTTAATAGTTTTGAAAATTATTATTAAGAGTAACAATAATAGTAATACTACTAACTATTGGAATAGGAGAGGGAGATATCTACCCACTGAGCGCTTTACCTAAGATGTATTAGTGATCTTAATTTCTCTGATTAAGGGAAGCCAACTTCCACTAATCTCAATACCATTGCCCCTGTTGAGATTATGTGGATGTTTGATAATCTCAAGAGCTTCTCTAATCTTTCGCCTATGATGTTGTTTTTCTCTTGCGACAATTGAAGCATTTCCAAAACAGATATGGTGCTTAGTTTTTGAGGAATGCTCTGCCAGGGCTGAAGAACGAGACCTTTCATTCCTAATATCAACTCCATGTTCCTTGAGTCTTGTCTGCAAGGAGCGACCTATTTCGCCAATGTAACTTTTTCAAAGGAAGAATTTATTTTATAGACCCCCTTAAGTTGATGTCTATCAATATTATCTTTGACAGACCTCATTCCTCGCCTAATAGTTCCAGATGCTGAGAATTACGTGATTATGTTTTTCTTTCTCAGGATTTTAGCAATCTTATCTGTTACTCCTTGAATATAAGGTAGAAATACCTTACCACCCTAAGGTTCGTCTTGAGCCTTAGGTTCCTAAGATAACACCCTTCTTTCAACTCTTGCTATAGATATTTTAATTTCTTTTTCTTTGTAGCCTATACCCTTAAAAGTCGAAACTAAATGCTTCTTCTCCTCATCCAGATGCTCAAAGTTAGAAATTCCAAGGGCTCTGATAGCCAAACTGTTTAGAAAACCAAACTTCTGTGCTAGGTGATGGTGGGAATCGTCATGGAGGTAGCTTTCTGTGTGGGTTGACTTCCTAAAAACCTTATGCCCTAAAGATCCATCTTCCTTCCTGATGATGAGCATGTCTAAAAATGGGATGCTCATGTTTTCTTCTAGCTCCATAGTAAATTTTATTTTCGGAGAAATGGATTTGAGGTGAATAAAAAACTTGTCAAGCTATGTTTTACCATGAGTCCATTTTATATTGGTATCATCGATGAATCATTTCCACCAGACTGGCTTCAAAGTGTATGATTCAAGGGTTTTTACAGTGTGTTCTCTGGTAACTAAGTCAAAAGATATAAACCACAGATGTCTAAAATCCAAAAGTCTATTTTCATCTATTGTGGTTTATACACTTCTAGGCTTTTCCATTACCTGAGGATATTCTACCAGGTATTTTAGACCAAACCCTGGGTTGCTGGTTAGTTGACCCTGACCCAGGGTATAAACTGGTATCCATGTAGTACATTCCTCTTAATACCCATTTATATAGAGTCATCTAGCTGGTAGGTTTATTAAATATTTTCCACTTTGTTTTTCCTATACAGGATTTAAATGCAAGTCTACAAGAACATATCTCAAGAATAATGTAATTTTTCCCTAATAGATTTACAAATCCAACTAATCTTTATCTTGATCGTGCATAAAATTAATACTTCGCCTTTTTTCTAAAAGACAACAGGAAGATGGATTCTATTCATTTAGATGGATTCTATCCATTTATGTCATTCAGTACAAATTGTTACATTAAACAACTACAAAATGTCATTCAATAGAAATAAATAAATGCATAATTATTCCTACAGGGTTACCTATCTAATTCGTGCCTGCCCTAGAAATTTTACTGGGATATACCACACCTCCCTCCTTTAAGATTGGAAATTATGTTCAATCTCCACCGATGCCTTTCACTACCAGAATAATAGTTAGACAAATTTGCTTCCTTAACCGGAGCCCATAGACATCAAGACCACCCCGTCCAGCCTATTTTTTACACCCTTAACTAGATGTAGGGCTTCTACTGGCTCTTATTCTAGCTCAAGAACATCCCATAGGCAACATCCTACATTTCCTTTCTTCACTCCCCTCCCTTCCCACTGAGATCCCCAATCCGTAGGGTGAGAGGAAAATAAGTAACTTTCTATAACTATCTGGTAGTTGAAACTACATCTATGGTCTTTCCCATGAAATTTCCCAAGGTTACTCTATTTTTAATATTTAATAAGGCATTATAACTTAAAATATCTTTCAATATTTTAAGCACAATTAATTCGTCAGTTCACCAATTACTCAATCCTTATGGATTAATTGTAAAAGGATAAAAATAAATATACATAAGGTTTGGGGTGTTACATCTTCTCTCCCTTGAGCGAAACACCAACCTTGGTGTTTGTCATCATGGAAAATTTTAGGGGCGAATTTTCGGCTGTTAGGGGTTTTAAATTTTTAGTGGGTGAATATTTTGTATCATAGTACATTTTTACAAATCGCCTCAAATATATTTTATAAAAAAATTAGGTATGGAGGTTAGCCCACCTTATTTTAAGGGAGAAGGTAAAAAAGGTAAATTTAGCCACTGAAATCAGGAGTTACAACCTTCCATTCACCCTAATTTTCAAGAATAGGTTTTATTTAAGTGAATCCTATGGAGCCAATACCATATTTATAAAAGAGGTATGGTAAATTAATAAAAATATAAATAAATGAGAGGTGTGGTAAATAAATGAAACATTTTTTTATATTTACTCCATAAGTCACGTTATATACATGCAAGGGTGTAAACAAATAAAAATATAAATAAAGTGGAGCTATGGTAAATAAATAAAACCTCTTTTTATACTTACTCAAAATGGTATGGTAAATAAATATATATATAAATAAACTAGAGGCATGGTAAATAAATAAAACCTCTTTTTATATTTACTCCATAACCCACTTTCTATTTATGAAGGCTCAAAAGAGAGGTTTTATTTAAGTGAATCCTATGGGCCAAATACCATATTTATAAAAGAGGTATGGTAAATTAATAAAAGTATAAATAAACGAGAGGTATGGTAAATAGATAAAACATTTTTTATATTTACTCCATAAATCACCTTATATTTAGGAACACTAAAAAAATGCGTAATATTTAGTTGAAACCTATGGGAAAAATATAATTAGCCAAATACCATGGGCTAGATTATTATTAATACCATGCAAAAAAACCGTTATTAACCCTAATATTAGTATTAATAAAAAATAAAAACGGCACATGGTATTTACCCATTGTATTCATGTGGAATGTAGCCTATTTAAAGGGGGGAATTAAACCAGCATAGATCCATCTTTACTCTGGATCTACCAAGCCCCGAGAGCGATCAAATATCGTGATATGCAAACTAGCACAGAGTGAAAAAATATTTGATCCCTCTCAGGGCTTGGTGGATCAAAAGTAAAAATGGGTGTTGTAATTTAATGTATGTTAAACATTTTAACTTGGTTAAAATAAAAATCAATTATTAATTTTATTAATAAATTACTAATAGTAATTTTTAAGCTCCAGGTTTATGATAACCCATGGTATTGACCCATGGTAATGCCATGGTATTCATGTGAGCATAAACTATTTAAAGGGGAAATTCTATAATCTTAGATCCATCTTAATTCTGGGTCTACCAAGTGCTCATAGGGATAAATAGATTTCATCCCCCTAAGAGTGGTAGATGTGGAGTTAAGATGGATATAGGTTGGTTTTTATGATAATGAAGATATTAAATAGACTTAAGAAATTATATTGTAAACACATCTTAAGGTGAATGGTTAAAGCTACATTTAGTCACTTCACAAAATTTAGTAAAAAAATACCAACATCTCCATTAATATTGGTTTTTCTAATTTAACAAAAAAAATAAAAACACTGAAACCTTATCACTCTTTCCGCATCACCCTCGTAGAAGATTTCCCACCATTTTTCAAACATTCTCAGTATGATATCTTCATGAAAAAGTTTAGGTATTGTTGTTGGATTAGTTGTTTGAAAGATAAGCTGGTTTGTACAACTTTTCATCTTCTGTGCTATTCTTAGTTTGTCCTAATGATGTGTAGGGGTTGGAGCCACTGCACCATATTTTCCTAAAAGGTGGAGATTGTTCACCAAAAAGGAATTTAATCTACATGTTACAACGCTGTTAAAAAATGCAAGACATATGAGGGTAGTGAATTAGGCTAATAAGCAATTTAGATTGGGAGAGACGTAATTAAATTTTATTATTTAATTGAAGATTTCCAATTAAAATAATAGTAAATCTACATTTGCCCATGGGGTTTTGGATTGACGGTGAATGGGTGCGCTGTTAAAGCACTCCTTGCGATAGGTTACCGGTTCAAATCCCCCGTGGGTACTTAGGTTAGTCTTAACTTAGAAAAAAAAAATAGTAAATCTACATTTATATATTCATATACTGATTGGAAGGCTTCTCACAATGGTCACTTCTTTCAATTAGATCCCCTTCAAGCCTTTGGGATACCTAATACTTTCTTATATAATATAGTTGGGGGCTTGCTACTTGTTGGCCTATTTGGGTAAAACAAACTTGATGTGTGTTTTTTTTTTTTTTTTTTTTTCGTAGTTGGAGTTTATGGAATAAGAGAGAAATTTGATAACTTGAAAAAAGTGTTAGCTTGACAAAATTTGTAGACAAAATATTAATCTCTCCTACCTTGACAGAATTCGTGGTCAATATCAACACCTACAAGAACTTTGTTGTGGAATATTATCAAAACTAATAGAGGGATATGAAAGAGTGTATTGTAAGAACCTTGAGAAACACGACCACTAAAACTTGGAACATTGTTTGTAGGAAGAGAAAATTATGTTTCTTTTTCCAAACATGTATGTTAGTGTATTACAGTTTAATGAATATGTTTTCTTATTATCGTATATGGTTTCATACTTTAACAAAACATTCACCAAGACTTCACAATGTTTTATTATTCAGTAAAAGATTTGCCAAGATTTGCCAAGATTTTATAATTCAATGAAAAATTCTCCATCACTGTACAAGATAATATAATCTGGTGAGGGATTCACCAAAAAAATTATATATACATATTATATTATTGATAAAATCACCTCTCATTTTTCCTATGTATCATGGGGATTAGCCCATTTATTATACATATAAATTTAGGGTGGTTCTTAAAATTTTCCCTGTTTGTCATTGTCTCTGAAACAAGTCCAGATATGCCTCCTGCATAAAGCTTTCATCCTCCCAGGTGGCCTCTTCTGGGCTAAAGTGTTTCCACTGAACTTTAACTTGGGTGATAGCTCACTTTTGTAACATTGTTTCTCTCCGATTGAGGATAAGTAGAGGTTCTACCAGAAACTCTCCATCTAATTTTACTTGAAATTAATAGTCATAAGACTATCATTGATTCAATTTAACTATTATTTCAAAATCAAAAACATATGTACATATACACAAAATGTTGAATTTAAACATTCATACTTACTTGTACCTCTTTCCAATTAATAATGTGTCTAGCATCATAAACATATTTCTTTAATAGTGAAATATAAAATACACTACGTACTCAAATATCCTTGGGTGTTGTAAGATGGTATGCCATGGGTCTTATTCTTTCCAAAATCTAAAATGGGTCACAATAATAGGGAGCTAGCTTCCCGCAACCACCCAAACTCAAGGTGCTTCTTTTCGGTTTGACCCTCATATAAACATGGTCTCCAGCCCAAAATTCTCTATAACTTCTCTTCTTATTAGCATAAGATTTCTGTCAGCCTTGCGAAAACTTCAACTTTTCATGGACCTTCTTTACGGCCTACTCCATTTCAGCTAACATGTCTGGTCCGAAAGTTAACTTTTCCTCAGGGCTACTCTATTTAGTAGGTATTCGACATCTTTTCCCATAAAGTAATTCATAAGGGCTCATCTTTAAAGAGTCATGAAAACTGTTATTATAGGAAAATTTAGCCAAGTGAAGGTATTCCTCCCAATTGTCTAACTACTACATAACATACATTCGTAACATGTACTCTAGTACCTGATTCACCTATTCATTATGTCCATCAATATGAATATAATAAGAGGTATTGAATGGAATTTGCATACCTAATCCCTCAAAAAGAGCTCTCCAAGATGCAAAGGTAAATTTCATGTCTCTGTTAGAGATGACCACCCTCGGTATGCCATGTAAGCAAAATATTTCCCTCATAAAAATGTCAGAAATTTGAACTATTTTATATGTGGATTGTATAGGAATGAAATGGGTTTATTTCTCAGTTTATCCACAACCGCCATCACTGAGCCATTTTTCCTTTTTTATCTAGGTAATCGTGTTATGCAATCTAATGTAATGACTTCCCATTTCCATTTCTGATTGGGAAAGGAATGAAGCAATCCTGCAGGATGCTAGTGCTCAATTTTGACTTTGTTGCACTCTAGAAATTTAGCCAAATAATTTGTTATATCCTTCCTCATACCAGGCCAAAAACAACATTTTTTTATGGCAAAAAATAGGTTTTGGTATCAAGGATGGGATGCATAAGGGATTCTATTATAATCTACCAAAATTAAATGTTTAGCGACTAACTAATTTGGTACATATACCCTTATTTTATAGGTTAAAAACCCCTCTTTGTTTATACCATACTCATTTTCTTTCCCATATTTTCCCATTTCTTCTGTCTGCTTCAATAGAAATTCATATTCAAGATCCCTTATGGCGACTTCCTTAATATGATCAGAAAAATTAATTTCTATTTGACTGTAAGAAAGATCATATACATAGTGAAACCTCTGACTTAATGCATCCACTACTTAGTTCTCCTTCCCTTTTAAGTGTAGAATATCGAATTCAAACTCGCTCAGGAACGCGGTCCATCAAACTTGTTGCACATTAAGATTAGGCTGCTTAAACAAGTTCATTAAAATACTATGGTCATCCATTAAAATTAACTTCTTACCCAAGAGCTAATGCTAGCAAACTTTCAAAGCATGTATCACTGTTGTTAACTCCAAATCATATGCAGAGTATCTATGTTCATGTTCCTTCAATTTACATGATTCAATGTCTATTAATTTTCCCTCTAGCATCAATGCCCCCCAAAAATTCTTGGTGCACATCTATGCAAACTACAAACCCTTCTTCAAGGTTTGTAATTTTAAGTATTGGGGATGTAGCTAGTAGATGCTTTAGTTGATCAAAGTTGTACTGGAATTTTGGTGGCCAATTGAATTCCTTTCCCCTTTTTTGTAAGGAAGTGATAGGATAAGAAATTTTGGAGAATCCCCCTATGAATCGACGGTAATAACTAACTCAACCCATGAATGATCAAATATCTACAACTTTTTTAGGAACAAGCCAATCTAAAATGGTCCTAATTTTCTTGGGATCCTTAGCTATTTCTTTTGAGGAAATTATATGCCCCAAATATTGGATCTAGTCCTTGTAAAAATCATATTTGCTAAATTTCAAGTACAACTTATGGTCCCGTAATGTTTGAAATACCAATTAAAAATGTTCCTTATGTTCTTCTAAATTTCTGAAATAAATATGAATATCATCAATGAAGACGTGAACAAATTTATCCAAGTAGGTATGAAAAATGGCATTCATGAAGCTCATGAATGTGGCAAGGGCATTATTAAGTTTGAAGGACAAGAAAAAAAACTCATAATGACCATAACGGGTTCTAAAGGGTGACTTATGTATATATTCCTCCTTTAATTTGATTTGATCATAACTTGACTATGAATCTATTTTAGAAAAGGTAGTGGCACCCTTAACTTGATCAAACAAATCATCAATTCTTGGTAATCAATATTGATTTTTAATGGTTATTCAGTTTATTTGTTGATAATCAATACATAATCATAATGTTCCATCCTTTTTCCTAAAAAATAGCACATGGGCTCCCTAAGATGAAACACTTGGGAATATATATCTCTTGTCTAGTAACTCTTGTAGTTGCATTTTGAGTTTAGTTAGTTCAGGAATACTCATCCAGTAGGGATCTTTTGACACAAGAGCTACACATGGAACCAACTTTATAGTGAAGTCAATGCTTCATTTATGGGGCAATCCCGTAATTTCCTCAAGCAATATGTTGATAAATTCTTGGATAATTGGTATATCTTCCATAAAAATTTATTTCCCTTTAGCATTTGAATACCCAACCTGCACAATGTAGATCTGGTAGTGCTTCCTAAGGAATTTTCCTAACTAGGTGGCTATAATAGGTCACAACTGAATGTGCCTCTTAATCCCTTGAAGCTCATGCCTTATGCCCTCCTCATTGGGGAAACTAATAATTGTATCCTTCTAACCAATCCATACCCATTAGAACATCATATCATCCTAGAGGTAGCATGTTTAAATTTACTTTAATTTGTTGTTTAGTTATATCAATAGGATAATTTTCAACATTAGTAGTTACTCTTCCCTTAGCCCCAGTGGCTAATTCTACTGACTAGGGATCTCTAAATTTATTGATTGTTAACTGACATAGTTCCACTACTTTTGGGCTGATATAGCTGATACTGGCCCCAAGATCTATCAGAATTGAAACATCATGGTTAGCTATCATACCTTCCAATTCTATCACCGTAGGTTGATCTTGTAGTTGGTGATATTCTAAAGTGACATTAATTTTTGGTGTACTTTTCAGTACCTCCCCAATTGTAGAAGCTTCGTGAACTTTCACAACCTACTCCACTCTATCTCGGTGTGAGATTTTGTTTGTAATAATTGGGTTCCCCACAACCCCAACACTATAAAGGAGGTTTCTAAGATTGATTAGGATTTCATCTGCTCAAAACTTCTATTTGTTTAGCTTTGAATTGTGGTTTGACCTTTGGTTAATTCTTCCTGGTATACTTATTTTTTTGCCCCTTATACTCACTTTTAACACTGACAATTTTCACACTTTTGGTATTCTAGAAGTTTCTTGGCCGTTTCTTATTAAAATTTTCCTCCTTTTATTTCATTTACTGGTAACAAATTTGGGCCTTCTGAATTGTCTCATCTATGGACCTTGGGTTATCCAACTTTGACCTTTTGTTCATAAATGTAGGTAGGTTTCTTATGAAGTTCTTTACATTTTCCTTATCCTCACTAATGTAGGGATGATAGCTTAGTAAGGAGGTAAATATGGATACAAACTCATCCATAAACAACTGCCCCAACATGAGATCATGAAACTCTTTTGCTTTTTCATCATAGAACCACTCCGTTAAATATTTATCCTTAAAATGTTTATGGAAAACCTACCATGTCACATCCTTCTCCTGAAATCCCCAAACAATCTTAATTTCCTGTGACCATAATGTGGTCTTGCCTTGTAATTGGTAAATCTCCAATCTTTCCTTTATATTAGGGTCATATTTTTAAATTCGGAAGTATTTATTCATGTTAATTAGCCAATCCTTGACAGCTTCTTTTGCTTCTCCATCTAATTTTAGGGGTTTAATCTTTTTAAATTACCCCTACAACCCAACTTTCTTCCTTTTAACTTCCTTCTTGCCAGTTCCATTATTCGATTCTTGTCCTTTATCATTTTGACCTACTCCTATTTTGGAATGGATCTTGCTCTGCCAATGTCTTTCAACCCTATGTTCATCATCTAGGTTGGAATTCTTATTCCCTTGGTTCTGTCGACCAGAGAGGCTTTGCAAGATTATCTCTTGTTCCAGCCTCAGCCTTTTGTTATCCGCCCTCAAGTAAATCATTTTTTATCGCATATGTTGAACTATTTCTAATAATGTTGCATTAGAATTATGCGAATATTCCCCGACTTACACCCACATTTTTGGGTTGACTCTAGTACTTGGTTATTGCAAAAATTGCACAACGGGTTTGATCGAGGGTGTACTGCCAACTTCTCTCCTCATTCGTATTGATCTCACTGTGCACATATACACATTTTGTTACTCCTTAATTTCCAAATATGCCACAATGTTGAACTTGATGCTCTAATACCACTTGTAACATGTAACTCACCCAAAACAATAAATAAATAAAAAATAATAATGTACCCTTTTCACACTAGCTAACAAATATATTACAGCATAACAATAACACACCTTAGCTCTGAATATTCAACCATAGGCATGACATCACATTGGAGATCAGGGTTTCAAGTATGGTTTACTTGCAAGTTTCATGTGAGATTCAAATTTTGTATTCTATTAACTTTGGTAGGGTGATGATTTCCACACAACCGTGATGTTACTTTGAGGGTGCCCATACCCCTAGGCACACATGGGTAAGACATATGGTGATAAAAAGGATTTCCTCATTCTGTGCCACACTACAGCTCGAAAGTTTCTCGGTCCTACCGTCTGCACCAATTATTATATTAGGTGGCAACATGACAGTCCATAGCTCTCGATGGTGATTGAGGTAACTACCTAGCCCCAACCCTCATTGTTTCCCATCATTCGCACCTTGCCTAGACCTGAGAGGCATTGCTCTACAATCTTGGTACACTAGCAATAGGGTTTAGCACTTATTTAGAGGTAATTTCTTGCTCTCGAACTCTCTATGTTGTTAACAACAATGGTCGTCATTGCCCAACCATTGATAAGGTTTCTAATTTTTTTGGTTTCTGATGGTCGACTATCCTTATCAAGGGTTTCTTCAAGATTTTTCGTCACATGCTTCTCCTCAGCTTCACACCAAGTTTCAATATTTCATAGGTATGGTATGCTCCATGTTGGATGCATTTACCCTAGATTTATGGTTGGTGACATTGATGCTCAATGGAAAGTCACCGTGCTTGTTATTTTGTTTGTTATAGGTTTGTTTTATGATGAGTCCAGCTCTTGAGTTTTACTGAGGTATTAATTTAATGGAGAGATGAACAGTTAAGCACTGACCTCCTGCATTTAGTTTCCTATTAATAGGTTCCTAAACTTCTATATCATTCAGATGCAGAAACTACAACAGGGTTTTTGTAGTTGCTTAGGAACGATTCTCTGGGCTAACTCCTGTATTAAAATGATGAAAAGATGTTATGGCCCTTTCATTCAACTTGTCTGTAACTATAACCATCTAGAATAATTTTGCAATGTGATTATGTACTATGTTTTTACATGCAAATTTCTTGTCAGTATTTGCTTCTCCGGTGTGACCGATATGTAATTGCACAACTATTATATTTATGTAGAATTATTTAATCTCATTTTAGTTGCAAATCTTATGTCCTTATGGTTGGAATTTTGGTCATAATGTTTTCGGCTTATTTTCCACGTTCATATCTATGTATTTACTGGTGAATCAATTTTTTTCTGGATTGTGAAGTTGAATATGAGAGCCTAAAAATAAGTTTGTTTATTTCCATTCGTGTTTCTACACTTATGAGCTTTTCCATTACTTGAGGATGTTCTGCCAAGTTTTCTAGACTGGACCCTAGGTTGCTAGTTAGTCTAGCCTAACCCAAGGTCTAAACAGGTATCCATGCAGTACCTTCCTCTGGCTACCTGTTTACTTATAGTCATCTAGTTGGTAGGTTCCATGAATAGTTTCCCTATTTGCTTTTCTACATAGCGGTTAAATGCAAGTATGCGTCTTCTTGGGTAGACAGCCGCATCGTAAGCTACTGATAGAGGAGAAGTTCACTTTATGTGGAGCACAACTAAGCCTTATCGAGTGGATAGATCCACGGCGGCTCTTAAGCACGTTGGGAGCAGGGCACAAGTCTTGTTCGGGACCAGATTCATTCAACTTCCCCTTTGTATCTCGGTCAAGTCCCTCCGGGGTGGTATATATGAGTTCTGATCAAGCATCTTGAAATATGGAATGGTTCCCGTAATCCCCGGAACAAAAAGGATAGGCTGGCAGGGGTCTACGGGGAAAGGAGAATTTCTTCCTTTCATATGTTCAAATTTTACTAGGTTGGGGTTTGTTTCTCCTAACCCAGGGGTGTTTTTCTTATATTTCATATAAACTTGACAGGGTTTAAGAGGAAGGAGCCTTAAGCCTTGGAAGAATGGGTACACGAGTTAGAGAGATGGATTGCCCGTGCTTCAAGTGAGGGTACTATTGAAAGGGATTAGCATTTGCATGCGGTTCACGAGAAGATGTCCGTTACGAGATGAACATTGTGCATCGACATCAGCTATCGTACTGCTAACTGCTACGGGAATTCATGCGCGCCATTATACGGCAACGGCCTTACACCTCCTCCTTGATTGGTAAGTAAGTCTTTCTAATTACTCCCTCGCTAACTACTCTAAGTAAGTCATAAGTAAGTAATAACCTAGCTCTCCTAAGTAAGAGTAAGTAAGGAACAGATCTCCATGAATATTGTAAAGTTTCCCTAATGGATTTACAAATACAACTTATATTTTTCTTGATCTCTGCATAAAATTAATACTTAGCCTCTTTTTAAAGACAACAGGAAGATAGCTTTTATTCATTTGCGTCATTCAGTATAGACTGTTACATTAAACATCTACACACTATCATTTAACAGAAAGAAATAAATGCATAGTTATTCCTATAGGGTTACTTATCAGATTCATGCCTACACTGGAAATTTCACTGGGAGAGACCATACCTCCTGTCCTTTGAGATTGGAAATTACATCCAATCTCCCCTCGTTCCTTTCACTACCAGAACAATACTCAAACAATTTTCCTTCCTTAGCCAGAGTCCACAGACATCAACACCACCCAATCTAGTCCGTTTTTGATAGCCTTAACTAGGCGTAGGGCTTCCACTATGTCTTAGTCTAGCTCAAGAAAACAACACAGGCAGTGTCCTTCCTTTCCTTTCTTCACTCTCGTCCCCCCCTTGCCACTAAGATCCCCAATCTCTAGGGTGAGAAGAAAAAAAGTAATTGTTTATAACTGTATCATAGTTGAAAGTGCATCTAAGGTCTTCCCAGTGAAATTTCACAAGATGATTTTGTTTTTAATATTTAACAAGTCATTATAAGTTAAAATATCTTTAGGTGTTTTAAGCACACTTAATTGGTGGGTTCACCAATTTTTCAATCCTATGTGGTAAATGTAAAAGGATAAAAACAAATATACACAAGGTCTTGGATGTTACACTGGATATATATATAACCATAGGTTGTCAAAACCTGGAGCCCAAAAACCATCGCTCTATGACCTCAATTAATTTTAATTTAATATTATTAAAATACATTTTTTTCTTTTTTCTCAAATATTTTATCCCATCAAAATATTTACATAATAATTATACATCTCACATAATTAATTTGTAAAAATATAATAACATTTAATTTTAATGTAATATGTTTTAAAGATTTTTTTAATTTATTATTTTAATCATTCTAATATTTATTCATATTAATTAAATTAAATTAAAATATCCATTTTAAACCAAACTAAAGGAATTTATTGATTATAATTAAGCGTTAATAGTAAAGAAGAGTGGAAAAAAAATACTAATATCAAATCCCTAGATGCAGAGATTTTGGTGGATATAATTGTGTCATTATATTTAATAAAAAGAACATTTTAAATTAATTTATAACTTAATCTATTAGACTATTCAATGAGTATAAAGTCCAAACAATCACTGTCATAATATTAAAATTTAAAATCTATTAAAGTTTGCACACTCGGAATTTTACTGGTCTCAAATTCACACTTTAAAGGTACATGCCAAAGTCAAGAGGTTAAATAGCGATATATATTAAGGAACGAGTTATGTATATAACTCCTCCCGTATATTATTATTTATATATATATTTTATATTATAAATATTAATTATATATATATATATTTGAGAAGGAACATAGTTATATATATAACTCTTCTATTCTAAATAAATAAATATATGAGAACATTTTATGATTTCCAAGCCACATCCACAATCTCTTTTAAATGGTTGAATCGACTCATTAACTTCTCTTTTTAAGGTTCAGCAACTTCTCAACCTACGTTATTACATCTTATTTCTTTCAGTATATCATCTTTCTTCATTCATTCCGGAATTCAACGGTGATTAGTTAGAGGTCCATCGTGCCGAAATCAGCTTTCACGTGCTCCTCCCAACGTGGATGACGTTTTCCTTCAAGTCCTATTTAGGAGGGGCATCCTTAGGTCGTTTTCCTTCGAGTCCTATTCAGGAGTGGTATTTTTATTTGGATGGTTTATTTTCGAAATATTTTAGTTGATCAAAGAAACTTATATCAAAATTCTAAAATATTTTCAAAATCTATAATTCACTTGAAACTTAATTTATATCATTCCCAGTTGCCAGCAGCTTAGCGTTCACTGTTTGCAGGTGGCTTTGATGGCCATTTTTCGCTATCATGGTTTGTTCAAAACCATTATTTTAAGTTCAAGATGACTACTTTCTCCTCTTTACTGCGAACTTAGGTGTAGTTTTCAGATCAAAACCATTATTTTAAGTTCAAGATGACTACTTTCTCCTCTTTACCGCGAACTTAGGTGTAGTTTTCAGATCTCGCTAGTATATACTACGTTCTGTTTTACGATGGCATGGACTGTTGGATCCAGATATCCAATGTTCTGTGTTTTTCTCCTGACTATCCGTAAAGTCGCTATTTTTCATTATATTCGTACTATGCCTAGGTTTAGGCAAAATTTGTGCAATAAGCGCTCGGATGTAATCGAGGAAAATGGCATTGAGCATTTTGCCCCGTGAGTGAGTATTTTCATTGTGATGATATCAATTTTGATTGTGAAAACCGTCACACTAGCTCGTTCTTAAACACTTTACCGTTTGAAGTCTTAATAACCAATTAGCTAGGAATATGTTGTTAACTTCAGCAAAGCAAAGTAGAGAAGGTACAAATTTATATAAAAATTTATACATTCTAACAAAAAAAATTCACACACTAATTTTTTTGTACTTTTATTGATCACATAAATTTGAGTTGATTACAATGAACTTGATGAAGGATAATATGTTTTTTATTTCACGACTCAATTGTTGCTAATTTCAACATTCAAATATTCTCATTAAACTTAACCTTCCCTAAAATAACATTGAATTTGAACTGGCACTTACTTGATTCAATTAAACACTAGTTAATTCAAACTCTAAATTTGGACCGCTCTGTATAAGTAATTAGTTATCTTTAATACTCCCCCTTAATTACGACGGTTAAACTAAAACATGACACATGACAACTCAAACATGTCTACTCTCACTTGATTCAATTAAACACTAGTTAATTCAAACTCTAAATTTGGACCGCTTCTATATGAGTAATTAGTTTATCTTTAATACCCCCCCCCCCCCCTTAATTACGAC
Source organism: Pinus taeda (assembly GCA_000404065.3). Lineage (NCBI taxonomy): Eukaryota > Viridiplantae > Streptophyta > Pinopsida > Pinales > Pinaceae > Pinus > Pinus taeda. The sequence goes on from APFE031399797.1 coordinate 403,162, forward strand.
CGTTAAACTAAAACATGACACATGACAACTCAAACATGACTACTCTCACTTGAGTCAATTAAACACTAGTTAACTCAAACTCTAAATTTGGACCGCTCTGCATGAGTCATTAGTTATCTTTAATACTCCCCCTTAATTACGACCACTAAACTAAAACATGACACATGACAACTCAAACATGTCTACTCGTCTAAGTCTCAACTAGGCTTACAATACCTAAGTCTCCTCTATGAAACTCAAACACATATTTTGCTATTGGCTTAGTGAATATATTAGTCAATTGATCACTCAATTTACAAGGGTTCAAATAGAATTCTCCATTGCTCACAGGTTCTCTAATAAAATGATATCTTGTTTCAATAAGTTTGTTCTTTTGATGAAACACACTATGCTTGGATAGGGCAATGGTTGAGGTGTTATCACAATAGAGTGTTGTTGGTCTTTCTTGTCTATCCAAAACTCTTCACATTCAATTAAACACTAGTTAACTCAAACTCCAAATTTGGACCACTATGCATGAGTAATTAGTTTTCTTTAATACTCCCCCTTAATTACGACTCCTAAACTAAAACATGACACATGACAGCTCAAACATGTCCACTTGTCTAAGTCTTAGCTAGGCTTACAATACCTAAGTCTCCTATGTGAAACTCGAACACATATTATGCTAATGGCTTAGTGAATATATTAGTCAATTGATCACTCTATTTACATGGATTCAAATAAAATTCTCACTTACTCACAAGTTCTCTAATAAAATGGTATCTTGTTTTAATAAGTTTAATAAGTTTCCTCTTTTGATGAAACACACTATGTTTGGATAGTGCAATGGTTGAGGTGTTATCACGATATGTTTTTGTTGATCCTTCTTGTCTATCCAAAAATCTTCGCAACCATAGTTCTTGGCATGCTACTAATATTGTTGCTACATATTCTGCGTCTGCTAATGAAAGTGTCATAATAGACAGCTTCATAGATTCTCATGATGTCATACCTGAACCAAGATGAAGCACATATCCAGAAGTGTTCTTCTTCCCATCATTGAGAGTAAATATAGTAGAGATTTATGTTGTTGTCCTAACGATATTTTTTGCAAAAAAAATTAGCGTCATATAATCTCTCAATTTTCCATTAAATGCAATGTATTTCCCACAAATTTTCGTAAGACTGAGGTATGCTTGTGTTTACATAGCAGAACTTAGTCAAAAATGTGTAATTAATATATATATATATATATATATATATATATATATATATATAATATAATATATATATATATATATATCTATATATATATATATATATATATATATATATATATATATATGAGCATGATGTACACAGAGAGAACTAAGTTTTCATATTAAAATTATTTTTTAATGAAAATTATATTTTTTTTTATTATCTTTCAAAGTTGGCAAAAGAATATTTGAATTGCATTTGGAGGCACATGTGTTCACATAAGATTTTTTTCAACTATTTAAATAAATTGGAAAACCAAGAGTACCCTTTTGAATAGGACTCACAAACAAAGATAGTGGTATTTTTGAAACTTTTTGTTGTGTATATTTTATGCTATTGATTTTTTATTCATCCCCTTTGAAATTGTCGAAAAAAAAATTCAAATATAATGTTTAGAAGAAATTAGAAGAAAAATATCATATGAATTTGAAAGTGTCAAATTCATATGCCATTGAATAGAGGATTCTTTTACGAATCCAACATGATCAACTCCGGTGCTTAAGGACAATTGCTGCCCTAAATTCGCTAGGGTACAAAATGCGGTTGTAGAGAAACATATAGAAGGGGTGTTGAAACTATGATTTTTGAGACCTTAGGAGCTCAATCGAGTACGTAAAACACTCGATTAAGCACTTAAATTTGAAATTCAAATTGATCTATTGAGCATTAAAGAAAACCTTGATCGAGCCATATACATGGTTAACCAGTGGCTAGACCGAGCCATTAAAATCCCAACCAACCAACCTCGTACCAACTTTTATTGATTCTATTAATGGAAAATGCTATGACTAGAGGGCTCGATCGAGCCTCTGATGTCAATAAGTAAATTAGTCTCTAAATTTGATTGTAGAGAAAAAAAACAACAAAAATTCATTCATAGAGAAATATCAGAGTGTGAAAATTACACAAGGATTCACAACAAACATGGGAAATTGGATATTGGATATAGAAAAGGAAATAAATTTCCATCCATAGAGAAAATATGAGAAATGATGAGAACAAGACATAATATATTGAGAGAACAAGAATACCATGCAATTCAAGAAAAGCATGCAAATACAAGTAATTCAAATTATCTCACTTCTCATATTACTTGCTGCATATTGTATGTAGTAGGAAATATGATTGAAAATTAGAAAAAAATGGAGAATGAAACAATAAAGCTAAGATAGAATAAACATTGAAATTAATACCATGTAGTTAAAAATTGAGATGTAAGAACAACTATAGAAAACCACTTGAAACCATGAAAATTATTGAAAAACACTTGAAACCATGCAAATGATTGAAAACTACTTGAAACCAAGGTTTATTGGAATTTTTTGAAATCACTTGAATTCATATAAATTATGAACCACTTTTGAGTTGTTACGGTTTAAGATAACCGAAAAAAACTAAGGATTTGATTTACCCAAAGAAAAGCATTGGAACATAATTTCCATATATTATTTACATGAATTACAATTCATGGCAATTTATTTACAAGAGAAATTAGCAAAAATAATTGTTACATAGGTGCTCCAAAACCTATAAACATTAGTTTGATTAATTTTTGATATCCCAAGTAGGACTTAAAATAAAAATAAATGTGTCAAGATATAGAAGGGTTAAGAATCCCTACTTTCAATGTGGATGAACTGAGAAGACATTCTTTGTTAAACATATATCACAAGCAGGGAAAAATTTAGGGGCTAATATTTGCAAGTGGGCTAATTTTCTATACTTTTCCCAAAAAAGAGATTCGTTAATTTCCATTTTTTTTCTAAAAATGATTCGCCCAAATTTTATAGTATGAAATGATTTTACCCTAAAAATCACCAAAACATTATATGGAGAATATATAAAACTATTCGAAATTTGAATATTTTTACAAAAATATCTCCAAACATTTCACATATTGCATATTATGGACTAGCGGGATTCACCAAGGTTTCTAAACTTTAAAACAAATTTCCATCCTTAAAATCTTCCCTAATTGCAACATTAAATTTTTGTAACATTCATCATAACATATAACATTTAATGGTTCTTTGAATCCTAGATGATGATCTCTACGTTTGAAAACCTCGGAAGTTTCTTCTTTCAATTCTGACATGAAAGTTATGATTTTTTTTTAAAGACATACAAAGTGTAGTGTAGATTCGAGCTTGCACAAAAATGAGTGTATTATCGCATATAACTATAATGATCCATGGAAGACTCATGTGATTAGCCAATATTAAATTCATAAATAATAAATGAAAAATAAATAAATTAGCATGCATGTATTGATGATATGCTAACAATGTTTAAAATGTTAATCTGCTTAGTTTGTGGCAATCTAATGTCGATTAAATTCATCTAATTGTTTCTCAACATCTAATCATGAAATATATTAAAAAATATAGTTCAAAAGTTAAAAGGAGGAGTTCTTTATTTTAAAATTTGTCAATATTTGATGAAAATAATTGAAAACATAAAAGACATCGGATATCCATCTTTGCGAGTGCATAAAAGTGTTTCATTGTAAAATCATAAAGTTTTTTAAATCTCCTTACCCCTCCTTATGCCCTACTTGATTGTTGTGCTAAAATTTCCATGTACATTCTCCCAAAAAAACACTCAAATCATTTGTGCCCCTCTTTACGACAAATGATAACAATGTACATTCATTGTTGATAAGACTTCGAAGCATCTTCCTTGTTCTCTAAATCCATTCAAATCTCTATCTCTTGACTTCTTTTTCTTTCCTTATCAACAATTTTGTTGTCCTTTTCATCCCATATTTCTTCCACTTTTTATTTGGAATTGTGAAATTATTTGTAGTTATGATAAGTTCTTCCTTTAAGAATGTTCTCCTTACTATTGTTTTATGGTAATTTCAATTACACGTTTTAAAACGTTAAATGATATGGTGCTTTTCATGAAGTACTTTTTTTTTCCAACTAATTTGATTTTGTATAGTAGGATTTCAAATATTAAAATACTTAAAAATTAGTTGAATATGTTCCTCATTGTATTAAGGAGTGTGTATTTATGTATTGTATGGTTTTTTAGTCACAATTTATCTTATAGTTGATTAAATTTGTATAAATTTATAGATATATATATTTTTTTCTCTCATGAAATAAATTTGGTGCTTCAATTTGGTAATCACTAGCTTGAATTTTCAAGAATCTCCCATTCTCTCAAATTCAAAATATTAGCCACGTCATTAAGTTCTTTGAGTAATAATTCCAATATGTATTTAGAGTTCCTATATAAGAATTTGAACTTAATTCATATCAGTATTTAGTTCAAAAACCTTGGAAATAATTATTCAAATGAGTTGATTTAAATAATTGACATTGGATTTAAATAATTGAAATGTTTCATATATTATATATATGAAAAAAATATAATACTTTTCTTTTTATAGTGGGATCACTTTTAATTTGGGATTTATATCGACTTTTGAAGAAATAAAAAATTGTTGTTAAGAAGAAGTAGATTTGAAAAAAGTTTTGAAATTATTCACTTTGTAGTAGAAATCACTTAAATTAGTTTTGGATTTATAGTCTCTTGAAGAAATGAAAAATTGTTGTTAAGAAGAACTATTTTTGTAAAAGGTCAAATGCTTCACTTAGTAAATGGAAACATTATTCCTATGATCTATCAAATTACTTTTAACAAAATGAAAATGTTGTATTTTATTAACCATTTATACAAATATATTTAACCACACATTATAACAATATAATACATATTTCACACATACTTGTAATTCAAACACTTTGTATGTGCACTAGATTCACCTTGCACACACTATCACTACTAACCAATTTTCTTTACTAACCATTACAAGTAGAGTAATTGAGGATTATATTTTACTTTGAAATTTTCCATACAAAAATATTCTTGCATCGTATAATTATGAAATAATTAAGTGGCCCATCATCCACCCATCATTTCTTTTCATGCAAGGAACAAACATCATAGGTTTAATTAAGGGAATTGTATAGGATCATCGCATATACACATCAATTAACACTAAGTGAAGAAAATCCTTTCTAAAAACAATCTTAACCTGAACACACAAAATTCCCCATAGGGGCCACAAGATAATTTATAGTTCAATCTAAGACCATGGCGATAGGAATCACATAAGTCGTCATGTTTCTTTTTCATAATGAAACATACAAATTTGTCTTTTACGGAGCTTAAAATCTTGCATCATCTAGTGAAAAATATGTTACATGGAGAGAAACCTGTGAACGAGGTAATGCCTAGGTGGAAGATTATCACAGATCATCATGTTGTCTCCTGACACGTGTTAGGGGTTATGGTTCCAAAACTGAGAACCAAAAGTTGAGGTTCATCTATTCCCACTGGACGCAGGCATCTTAGTGGCAAAATCCTAGGGCATCTTTTCCTATAGGTTCAAGTGCAAGAGCACTTAGACCTGAAGTGATCTTGGTCAGGCTACTAGAAGCATCACCAACTCTTTCAAGATGTAGCCCACGTATGTTTGGCCACTATAAGCCTATCCATACCTTGGTTGGTATTTTGGCTATTGGAAGCATCACGAGTGACATTTATGACATGGACCTAGTACCCTATTCTAAATTCTTCATAAGAACTAGTTACTACTTTAATGGAAGGGTGTTAGGTCTTTTTAGGAATTTTTCTCATACACAAAACCTTAGATAAACCTTTTTTGTTGGTTTTTTCACACATTAGAATTAAAGGGAAAATTAACCATTTATTTTTCGCTTTGTCTTATGTATGTGATTTATTTGGTTTTCTAAAGAAAATGTATGTGTTGAAGTGTCTTACAAATGCGACATTCTCAAGTTTTGTTGATGTCTTCCCTTTCTTACCAACTGATTTCTTTCTCATAATAGAATGTTTGTCATTAGTTACATGTTTCATATAGAATATATAATCTTTAGGTGCCTCCTACATATAATTCACATCATTATGAAAACAAATTCCTTTCATATATGATGAAATTATTTTACCTTTCATCATATTCTGAATCACACTTTTTGTTGACACATGGACTGATAATTTTACTAACATGCTTGCTTCCTCGAGCCATCTTTCACTAATCTTTAAACCCTTTATTTTCATGTTTCAAGTTAGAACCCTTGGTCCATGTGACTTGAACCATAGGGTTTCCAAATTGATTTTTATTGATTTAGGATGAATTCTTTCACCTTTCATCATATTTTGAATCACCCTTTTTGTTGACACATCAACCAATACCTTTCTGGTTGTGCTCTTCTTCGACCCATATTTCACTAAGCTCAAAACCATTTTCTTTTGATGTTTCAACTTAGAAACCTTGATCCATGTCAAACCCTGCTACCTAGCTACCAATTCTCAACTTGTTTTTCATTTAAATTTTCCCTAAGGATTGTGACTAAAACACTAGGGTTTCCAAATTGATTTTTGTTGAGTGAGGAGGAATGCTTTTACCTTTCATCATATTCTAAATCACCCTTTTTGTTGACATAGGGATCGATACCTTTACTAGTGTGCTCTTCTTTGACCCATCTTTCCCTGAACTCAAAACACCTTTATTTTCATGTGTCAACTTATACCCCTTGGTCCATGTCAACCTTTTCTACCTAGTTTCCAAATGTCAACTTGTTTTTCATTTAACTTTTCCCTAGGGTTTTTGACTAGAACCCTAGCCTTTCCAGATTTATTTTTATTGATTGAGGAAAAGCTCTTTTACCTTTCATCATATTCTAAATTTCCCTTTTAATTGAGATAGGGATCGATACCTTTACTAGTGTGCTCTTCTTCGACTCATCTTTCCCTAAGCTTGAAACCATTTCCTTTTAATGTTTCAACTTAGAAGTCTTTGTACATGTCAACATATTCTACCTAGATTCCAAGTATCAAGTTATTTTTCATTTAAATTTTCCTAGGGTTTGTGACTAGAATGCTACGATTTCCAAATTGATTTTTGTTCAGTGAGGAAGAATGCTTTTACCTTTCATTATATTCTGAATCACCCATTTTGTTGACATAGGGACTGATACTTTTACTAGTGCACTCTTCTTCAACTCATATTTCCCAAAGCTCGAAAATCTTTTCTTTTCATGTTTCAACTTAGATCCCTTGGTTTATGTAAACGTTTTCTACCTAGATGCCTACTGTAACACCCTCCTCCCACATCTACCCAAATATCTGGCCAACTGGGGTAAACATGTGACGAGAAGTTACTATGATATGATTCGACTCCCTATGTGTCAGTTAAGGAAGTTGAATGGACGAAATGCATCACAGATACCTTTAACATTAGCAGCAGAACTTTCAAGAGCCATCCCAACCACTCAAGTTACAAACCTTTGGGACCCACTATGTTTGTAGACCATTAAACCCCTAGACCCTCCCTTGATATGGAAAACCATGTGTCCAGGAGGCCCCAGATGCTCCCACAACATGGGTATGCATACATTTGGGGAATTTTCTCCTCAGACCTGTACCTGTGACTCCAATATTTGTGCCACTTTTTCAGGCCCAAAGCCTAGGTCATTGCCTAGAACTCAATGACAGAATCAAAAATGAATTGATATAAAATAACAATGAATACATTTGTAAAAACATTGACAAGGGCTAGACTGGACCCCTACTAGCCATGATAGGAATTTTTTCAGACATGTAACAAACATAAAATCTATATATCTTAATAGAAGAACTAAGCATAGGGGTCTCATTGTTATCTAATAATCGCTAAGAAGCATTGATTCCTCAACACATTAGCTACAATTTCATTTATTAGGTCATAGATATATTTTTCATTCATTTACAGGTAAAAACATGATGAGATCCATACATAGCCACTATCGTAATACATGTTCATAACTAACATAATAAAAACAAAAATACCAAGGAAACAACATCCATATAATCCACATATAAACCAGTATAATACTCATGAGATAACAAGGAGACATAACCTCATATTAATCATGAAAATTCCAACTAGGTTTGGGACTTCCATGAACCACACGACCACAAACATGGCTGAGCTAGATCTCTCTTCAGCTAGTCACCCCCATGCCATACTCCAAGCATGAATGTGGGATCTCATAAAACACATCAATCAAAACCATCCTGGGCTTCCAGAGGCCAAACCACCTCAACCCATCAAACAGTGACTCCACCTCATGGTTGGACATCACAACCATGACCAGATTGGTCTCTACCCAAGCCTTCTAGGGATCCTAAGCTTTTTTTCCAACCAAGGCTCCAAGAATAATAACTCAACCCACAATTTCCTCTGGGATTCTAGAGCATGTTTCTAACCAGGACTTACAGGACTAGTAACTCAACCCGCCAAGGGCTTCTAGAGCCTTTGTCCAACCAAGGACTCTAGGAGTAGTAACTTAACCCATCCTGCTAAAGGGGCTCAAGAGTGTTTGTCCAACTAGGGCTTCCAATAACTAGTAACCCAACCCAAGCTAAAGTAAATATGAGAACCAACTAGAAAAATAATATATGAACCCGAAACATCATGGTTATCTAGGAAATGGCAAGGCTAGGAAAATCCACTATCAATCTAGGAAAACCTCCTTGCCAATGACAAATCATGACCAATGAACTACATGCATATGCCATGCATGTCAAAACTAGTGAGGAAAACATACATGAAACTTTGTACCTACAAGAAAAACTCATTGTGGCTACTGATCTCGATATCCTTCTGCACTTTATTACTCTTCCTTTGCCTTCTTTATCCAAAAATCCAAGTATGCCACACTCTCTAAGAGTGCTCTAAAAAACTCTTAAGTGTACAAGAGTATGAGAGAGAGAAAATAGAGAGAGAGCTCCAAAGCTGAACTAAGAAAAGTCAGTGAAATGATCCTCGGAAGCCTTTTTGTTAATGAGGCCTCTATTTTCTTTGTTTTCTATTATTTTCCTTGATTTTCCTCCTCACATGTAACCTGTGACCTTTCACCTCCCTTTTCTCCTAATTTCCATTGTTTTCGTAAATAAATTTGCCAAAATTCCACTTTTCCTTTCCAAATCCTTTGCCATTAATCAATCACTAGTGATCCCCATCACTATGCTTTTTCCCAACATTAAACTTGGAATAAGTGTCCCATCAACTGTGGTTATTATTTTTCCTTTATTAACTTTTATTACATGGAATTTTCGCAAGGGCTTTTACAGAATCCTCCCCCTTGGGGGAATGCCATCCTCGATGTTTAACAACACCTACAACCAACAAGGCTACTATACGAAAAGCATATTTCCCATGGAGCTTTACAAATTAGCTTGATGTAGTATTTACAATGATCATACTCCTGAGAGGAAAACCAACATGACAACATAAAAAGTATAAAATCATAATGAAATGACACCCATACTACTTATTGGAGGTTCATAACATATCTCATGGTGGTTTTTACATCCATATACATATGTACATATACCAAACATCACCAAAACATGTACCAAAAACATATACCAAAGACATATGCCAAAACATCTGCTCAACCAACGAATAAGGAAGGATACATAGATTGCATATGATCTGCCATCTCCCATGTAGGTTCACCGGATGCAATGTGAGTCCATTTCACTTTAACCTACTCAATTTCTTGGTTCCAAATCATGAGCATATTTCTCTACAAAATACACTATGGTTCTAGCTATAATTCTACTTCTCGCTGCACTTGCAATACAGAACAATCAATTAGATGATCTGAATCTTTACCATACTTTTTAAGTAAAGACACATGGACTTTCACTGTGATAGGTAGTGTAATTCAATAGGCTACTGGCCCAATCCTCTCAATAATCCTAAAAGTTCCATAAAACGAGGGTGCTAGCTTGGCACATGATTCAATCCACAAGGAGCTCTTCTTCGATTTTATGCGCAAGTACACTTGTTCCACAACCTATAAATATTTGAACAACTTATTTTGGTATGCATAACTCTTCTGCCTATCTTGTGATGCTTTCAAATTCTTCCTGTTTACCTTCATTTTCTACTCCATGTCTGCCAACATGTTTGGTCCAATCAACACCATGTTCACCGAATCACTCCAACTGATGGGCGTATTGCAACTCCACCCATACAATGCCTCAAATAGACTCATCCTCAATGATTCTTGATACCCATTGTTATAAGTGAACTCTACCAGTGGAAGGTACTCTTCCCACTTTCGATGCTGATGCATCACATACATCCTTGATGTGTCCTCCAATATCATGTTGACCCTCTCTGTCTCTCCATCTGTCTGCTGGTGATAAGATGTACTGAAGGCAAACTCTATTCCCAAACCTGCAAATAAATCCTTCCAAAACATGGAAGTGAACTTTGCATCCTTGTCTGATACAATATTCTTCAAAATTCCATGCAATTTGACCACATCCCTGATGAAGACCTGTGCTACATCATTCGTTGAGAATGTAGACTTCACTAGAATGAATTGTGCTACGTTTTTCAACCTCTCCACCACTACGATGATCGAATCATATTGTCTCATTGTCCTCGAAAAACCTGTGATAAATTCAATGGAAATTACCTCCCATTTCCACTCTGGAATTAGAATAGGCTATAGCAATCCACCTGGACACTTACACTCTACCTGCACCTACTGACAATCTAAAATCACCTAGCCACAAAATTTCCTACATTTCTCTTCAAATTCGGCCAACCATAGAATTTCTTCATTCATGTCAATGTCTTTTGATATCCTGGGCAACCTGAATATGGTGTCACATGAAACTCCCTCAAGATCACCTTCTCGAGTTCACTCTTGTCTGCCACATATATCCTGTCTATAAACTTGACCAATCTATCTTCTCTGAGATCATAGTCCAGATCCTGTGCACCTGCATCTGTACCTGTACATGTACCACTACCTATACCTCTACCTATACCACTTCCTATACTTGTACACAATATCCATATACCTATCATCTTGATAACCTGCCTATATGATCCTATCCTGTAAATCTATATCATAGGAGCTCATAGTTGTTATTTGATTTACCCTGTTTCCAGGAAAACTAGTGTCTTTTCGATCTTCTAGTCCCACTAAGATGGGTAGCTATCTTAGAAATAAATAGTCAAAGAAAATTGTGATTTCCTTTATGTATGACAGATAAGAGAGAAGCAAAGGGGACCAACCTGGATCTGCTTGTCTCCTTGTTTGTTTCCTCTCTCCCTTGATAGAGCTTGCAAACTTTCTCCTACTTGTCCTACTTTAGAGAATACCTATAGAGACAAAGCAACAAAGCACCATCAAAGCATCTTGATCTATAATACCATAAACAATGCAAAATCAAAAATACATTTACCATACAATTGCATTCGCAAACAAAAAGATTCACAAATACATGACTATATGGAGGAAAACTCAAATAACTTTATTAATAGTCGAAGAGAGGATTACAAACTAGCTGTCTCATCCAACATCATCCTCCCAGCATCAAAGCCCTCTTCACCTCATGAAAAGAAAGATCACCCAAAAATATAATGTCTCTTCTCAAAGAGAAAGCAACAACACTTCCTTACAAAGTACCAAATTCCAGCCTTTAGATCTCTCAAATGAGGGATACATATATAGATGTCTTGCAAGGGTGTGAGTTAGCTCTAGGTTTCTGATTAGTGTTATTCCACTGATAGTTCTTGGTTCCACTTGGATATTTCTTTGATCTCTTACTCATCCCTAGGAAAATTCAGAGAGGCAAGTGTCATATGAGAAGTTTCTAGAAGATTCCTTGGGTATCCACTTAGAAAACTGTCTCTGCCATTTGTCTATTCTCACTCATCACACCCCACAGAAGGCTCTTTTAGTATGCATCACACCTGGCTAGTGTAGCAGCCAGTATGCATCACACCTTGACCATGGAGCAGTCAGTATGGTCCAATTTTGGCCAGTTCTAAGTGGTTTTTTAGGTAGAACTTCTGGGAAATGATGTAATCAGTTGACCATGATCTTTTAGGGTATGAAACAACACTTTGAGGGGTTGAGCCCTTGATTTATTGATATATGTGATTGGGGTTGCAATGCCCAAATATGTCTATAACAATTGCCCCCTAAAGCATGACGTCATAAATATTTTGATATCTAGTGAAATGCTTTATCATGAGGATCCGAGGTATTCGAACTAGAAGGTGACCTGTATAAAATACAATACAATATATCATCATCATATTATTTTCATGATCTAGCTGAGGCGAGCATTTCCATGCTCAACTTTATAAATTCATTTTCATGTACATAGGACATATAATCGTCTGTTGTTGCAGACTGGTGATTCTTTGTATGTAGAGTCATCATCCCTTAGCTTGGATGATCATTTGTGCAGCTTCTGTGTACATTTGTTGTTTTTATATTCCTGAATATATCATAGCCCAGATGGATGAAACTAGATCTGGGGTCTTCAAAATTGTTCAATCTTCACCCGTTGTACAAGTCGATCCATGTGAAAAGATGTTCTGAAGTTGAACATGGAAAGGCATCGCCTGATTACCAGCCAATGATGTAAGTTGTTAACAGACGTCAGAGGAATCACCAATAATGATGATGACCCTCAAGGTACTACAGTACAATTCACGCAGTGTGAATATATGATCTGATGTCAAACACCATGTAAAATCTCTTGGTCGAATGCTATTAACGTAAACCTATCGCCAGGAGTGAGAAACTTGCCATTAAGGCATGCAAGCTTCACAGTACTGAAAGGGTTGTTTCTAAATCAACTTCTTGGATAATGAGCTGATGTCGACAAGAAGTGACCCGTCATAGGAGGGCCTTAATGTATCCCACATCTACAACATGAAACAAAGAAAATGATTTTCTGGAGGTGAAAACGATTTGATAATACAAGGTTCAGGAATGGCAGTCATGAAAAATGGAGGGTGAAGGTATTGCAGTGGATGAGGTGTTAGCTGTGTAGTGAATTCTCTGAATGACTTCTCTTGAACATTTCGGTGACACTGAGATGGATTGGTAGCATTAACCCCAAAAGATGGATGGTGTGGAGGACCAATGGTGATATGACCAGTGAACAAAATAACTCAACTCTGATTCAATCAAGGTGATGGAGTGAAATTGTCATGTTCAAGAGCGACCTGCTACCAGTGAAGTTCCTCAAGTTTTATTCCGTCTTTCCCTAGTCATTGATTACTAGTACCTCTTTATTTTTGTCAAGCTTGAGGAGGATAACATATGCTTGTTCTATAATTTTCCCTTCGGGAAAACCTGTCGCTATGTTTTGGCGAGTCTAGCGACAGTGAAACTTGCTGTTGTCTGGATGGAGAAGTTCGTTGCTATTGTTTTAACGAGTTTAACGACAAGGATAACTTGGTCCTTTTCATGTTTAGAGAGTTTAAAAAAGGATGAAAAGAAAACTCCAGTAGTCCTTTTTCATAGCATAATCCCTTAATTCTGAAAAAGTATAAAATAATATGAAAGGGATGACTTTTTGATCGCTTTAGCGAGCCGAAAAAGACAAGCGTTCGATCTTTTTGTGGAATGATGCCTCAGGTCCAAAAAGATTAAAATGTAGAGGAGGGATGGAACTTCCTTTTACTTTAATGAGCTGGAAAGGCCAGTAGCTTGGCAATATTTTCATATTTAACGAGCCTAGAAAGAGCTTAAAAGAGGCTCGTTTTTTAAGAATGATTGATGTTTTTCAGGTAGCAATTGGTTCCAAGTAAGTTTGGAACTTCTCAAAACATGACAGTCTGAAGAGGGTGGCTAACCGAATCACTCAGTGCATTTGTTCCTCAAAAGGGTAAACAATCAAGTGGAAGCGTATGATCAGCCAAAAGAATGGAGGTGATTGTAAGAACACAACCAGGGCTTGAACGACTGAGAACATGGCAATCACAGAGGTCATTTACTGAAGGCGAGTTTATTTTTTAATGAGCTTGAACCTTGCATTAACATGTGCTCAGTGGCGGGTTTATTTTTTAATGAGCTTGAGCCTTGCGGAAACATTGCTCATGCTAATAGTCAAAGATGTTTAATTTACCATTAACACGTTAGATTCTTTCAACAGTCGTACAACCTATTCAATTTCTCCATCAATTTGATGAGAAATACATATGCATGCCTGAAAAATGAGTTAAAACTGACATTTTACTTGAAGTACATGAATAGTAATATAGAAAGTAGTTCTACCTCTCATTTTCACCATTTGATTCAAATTTGGGATTTTGGAGCTCTTGAAGTGTTTCCCCCCTCAAATTTCATTAATTGATTTTGGGAGATCCGGTGGACTATTCTCCATGCCATTAGGACCAGGTAGGAGCTAACCTTGAGCTCTTCAATTGCATTCCATCCTTTTATAATTTTGAGCAAGTTTTCCCTTTCTTTTGGGCCCCAAGGGTTTGAAGAATTTTTTCTTCCTCCATCGCCCCTGTCCTGCATCAAAAAGTGTGATGCATACTGAGCTGGACATTGGCCAGTTAGTAAGCATCTCACCTTGTGCACAGGCAGGGTGCGATGGCGCAGAAGGGAAAGTTTGTACAACGATTTTTCATGAAAGTTTTGCCTGTTTTGGCTCAAATCAGGATCTTAATTCATCTTTTGTTTGTGTTTTAGAGATTCATTAGATCAATATGGTCATTACATGGCATGAATGTGAGCATGAAGAAGAGGACATGATTACCTTACATGATCCGGGTACAATTACTGCATTGCGAAACTGTGGCTTGCTAAAATTCTTCCGCATATCTAGCATGAGGGAACAAATGAATTTGTCGCAATATTTTCTCAATGCATGGGATCCGATCAACCATGTATTCTAGATTAGAGGAAAATTCATTCCTTTGACAGTCAAGGATATCTACTTTTTGACTGGGTTATCGAGGCATGGTGCCCCTCTCTCACTATCGGGATCTACCCATGGGGGTGAATCTATAAGCGATTATATTCGCCAGTTTTGTGGAGATGGATCTCAGCCTAGCAAGGATGGCAAGATCAATATCTGACATGTCACTAATTGGTCCTTGAGGACAATTTTAATCACCTTCGCTAGATTGGCTGGTAGCACAGCTCTTCATTTAGCCAACAGATCTTATATGCGGTACGCCCTGGAATGCCTGGAACCAAAGGTATTCAACTAGTGTGAGGCGGTACTTCCAGTGATAAAAGAACAGCTCTCCAAGGTAAATAATGGAAGATCTAAGAACTTTGGTTATGGTTCCATTCTAACTGCTTTCACCTTGGAGAGGATTCCACTGACGCAACCACAATACATTTCACTAGGACTACCAGCACCGACGGAACCACGAATGCAGAGATGGGTTGATCTCATGGCCAAACATGCTGGTCAGTCACAGATTTCATTTTCTGATGCCTTCTTTGAGTGTTTCGACCGTTAGGAGATGGTCTTTGTGGAGTATCCATATGTTGGGATGGATTTCCGAGGTGACCCGGATTTGGCGCTACCGGCTGGCGAGTAGTGGAGTTTTATGGTTAAAATGATTTGACCATATCTTTGTTTATCAGTTTTATAATGTTTTTTTTTGTTTTTAAATTCTATCAAGACTAAATCAAACTCAAATATTTGTGCAGATGTTGGGCCAGTGCGATCAACAACATGCCCAAGGGCGGTAGCTGATGTTCCAGCAGGAGAGGCTGCAGGGAGGGTTGTCCTTCATGATTTTCACAAAGCAGAGACCGTGGTAGTGCTATAGGATCATATCAAGGGTCTCACTCTTGGTATTTAGGATGTGAGGATCGACGAGTTACCTCTGAGGTTACAATGCCACACTACTGGCGTGCCGAGTCGCTGGACTAGGCTCTTGCATATGATCACACAGGTAGTGACATGTTATCACCAACATCATTAGTTTTAAGATGCTCTTCTGCATTTTTGAGTTTTTGGGTCATATGACCGATTTTGTCTTGGACACAAAACATTTTGTAAAAACTATAAACAGTTATATAATTTTTATTTTCGGAGTTTTGTTTCGGTTAAATTATGTGATCCTAATGCAATTGTTAATGTAAAATTCTTTTTCTTTACAAATGCTGCAAATCTCTATCTAACACATAATTTGCTAATGAATCAGTTAATGTGTTTAAAGATCTGGAAATGTGTTGATATTGAATAGAATCAAACTTCCTTTCCAAAATCCTGACCCTTAGAAACATACGATAGACAGCTGGATTCCAAACGGAACAGATGCCAGTAAGTTGTAGGATGACGAGTTGTGAATCGAGCCTGACAAGAAGTTGGTGTATGCCATGTGCAATGGAATCAGAGAGAAACTCCATCAACACATTGTACTCAATGATGTTGTTCATCGATCGACCAATACATATCCCTCTAAAACTCACTAACTTGCCGCTTGGATCAAAAATGGCCCAGGCTGCAGAAGATAGGATCCGTGTACTATGACTAACTCCGTCAGCGTATCCAATGAATGATTCCAACAGATCTAACATCTGCAACAAATGCAAAGTGGATTACCTAACCAAAATGACAACTCTTGAGGAGAACAAAAATGTAACAAATGCATATCTATAAAGAGATTACTACACTTAATCAAGCATAGTAACACTTAAGATACAACCCGTTGTGGGGTTGCGAGAGTGGAATCCCATCATAATCTACTAGCTCGTAGGCTTCTTTTGCTAATACCCTTTTAACAAGGTAGGGGCCCATCCACAATGGTTCAAACTTACCTGCTCCCAATTTATCTGAGCCTTGATCGTATATCAAGACTAGGTCACCTTTTGAGAAGACAGGGGTTTGACATTTTTGTCAAATTGCATCTTGACATGTTTCTTATGAGCTTTGTTAGCCAATGTGACATCACGACGAGTTTCATCCAATTGGATTAGGTCCAATAAATGAGCCTCTTCCTCCGAAATTTTAGGAAGTAGATCAATTGTGATCTTGAGAGATGAAATTTCACACTGAATCGGTAAGACCACTTCTAGGCCATACACCAACTGAAAGGGTGTAAATCCAGTTGCATTTCTCACCGATGTCCTATATGCCCATAGAGCTAAGTACAGGATTAAGTGCGAATTCCGTTTGTGGACTCTAATCATCCTTTGCACCATACACTTTAGGATTTTTTTGATGGCTTCAACTTGTTTGTTAGCTTGCAGATAATATGGAGTAGAACTCTTGTGGGACAGTCCTAATTTGGTAGCCAATTCAACCATCATGTGATTGGGAAAATGCGATCCATGATCTGCGACTATAGCTTGTGGAACACCAAATCTAGAGACTATATGATTGAAAAAGAAAAGAGCAGTTGTTTCGCCACTCTTGTTTAATGTAGGCATTGCCTTGGCCCATTTTGTAAAATAGTCGACTGCGACTATGATATAACCATGCCCCTAGCTGAGGTGGGGTTACATGTTATGAAATCTATGCCCATTTAGCAAATGTCCCAACAACGACTACTGGATGCAGCAGTGCAGGTGGTAGTCTGGTTTTGCAGTCAAAAATATAACAAGCATGGCAACTTCTGACTGCGATTATGCAATCAACTTCTGACTGCGATTATGCAATCTTTGAATATAGTAGGCCAGAAGTAACCATCTCGTAAGATATTTTGTGTCGTAGTGTAACCGAGTTGATGCCCCCCAAACGCACTTGAATGAAAATCATTCAAGACTTTTTCAGCCTCCTCATGCATGAGGCACCTTCGCAGAACTGTATCGACACCATGATGGTAAAGTGTATCATTGACGATCATGTAGTCTTTGGCTTGGTATCGAGTACACTGTTGTTAAGAGCGATAGGTGTTAGGACTAAAGGTTTGTGTTTGGATATAGATCAATATATCTCCATACCACAGATCATTTAACAATATCAGAAATAGAGTTTCATCCACGATTGATGCTTTAGATGTTGAATCATTGGACGATGATGGGAGGTCGCATAGTAACTCCGTGAAAACTAGAGATTTATTTGATTTGGATTTGGTGAATTCCATATCAAACTCTTACAAAATTGCTATCCATTTTGAATATTTGCCCCCTAGTAATTGACGAAATAGAATGTAGGTCATAGGGTTACAATATGACAGAATGGTAGTTTTGCGAAAGAGGATATAGTGTCAAAATCTCTGTACTGTTTGAATAGATACTAGAGCCAGCTTTTCAACATAGGAGTACTTGCTTTCTGTATCATTTAAGTTTTGGCTTAAATAATAAACTGGATGTTCAATTCCATTGTCTTCTTGTACTAAAACCAGGTCAATGGTTGTATTTGTTGTAGCGAGATACAGGTTAAAGTCTTTTTAATAGTCAGGACCATACATTAATGATGCTTTTATTAGGGAATCCTTTAAAGCATCAAAGGAAACTTGTGCAACCTAATCCCAATTGAAGGATACTTCTTTTTTCAAAG
Source organism: Pinus taeda (assembly GCA_000404065.3). NCBI lineage: Eukaryota > Viridiplantae > Streptophyta > Pinopsida > Pinales > Pinaceae > Pinus > Pinus taeda. Next base: position 421,723 of record APFE031399797.1, read on the forward strand.
ACATGTGTAGCCTTTAGAAAGTTCGGCGTAATTTGGATGAACCTTCTTAGAAAGTTTGCTTTCCCTTGGAGTTTTTGAATTTGAATCAAATTTGAAGGTGGAGGCATGTCGATGATTGCTTGAAATTTACATGGGTCAAGTCGTAATCCATCCTTGGAAACTACGAAACCAAGTAATATACCAGAACCAACACAAAACACACACTTGTGTGGATTGAGTCGTATCTTGTAGTGTTGGTAATGCAGAAATATAGCTCTCAAATGTTGTGGATGGTCAATCCGCTTTCACGAATAAGCCGACAAATTGTCGAGATATGGTTGAACAATGTGCTTGATGTCATGGAAGGTGTAGTTCATTGCCCTCTGAAATGTTTCCCCTACATCTTTCAAACCAAAAGGTAGTTTATGGTATGCGAATTTGCCCCATGGACATATAAATGCAGTCTTTGACTAGTCCTGTAGGCGAATATTGATTTGATTGTATCCAGAAAATCAATCCATAAATGAAAAGATTTCGCATATGGCACATTCATTAATTATCTAGTCGATGAAGGGTGTAGGGTAGTTGTCTTTTCGACAAGATCGATTTACATCCTTGTAATCGACGCGCACTCTAATCATTCCTTGTTTTTTCATCACAGGAACGATATTCGAGACCCAATCCGTTAGAGGAATAGGGTAAATGAAACCAGCATGTAAAAAAATTTCAACTTCTGCCTTAATGGCAGCGGCTTTCTTTGGGTGAACCGGTCGAAGCCATTATTGTACTGGTTTGACATCTGGATACATCTTGATTTCATGTTCAATGATGCTCGAGTCATTGCCTAACATTTCCTCATATTACCATGCAAATACATCTCTCAATTCGCGAAAGAGAGCGCAGTATATTTCCAGTTCTAAAGAAGAACAAGATTTTCCAACATGAATATTCTCTACAACATTTTGTTTTGTCAAGATATTAATGGCGATAGTCTCTTCAATATTGGACAAATTTCACTCAGAATCCATCGTATTTACAGTATGTGCTAGAAAATCAAAACTAACGGATGATTAAGGTCGCTGGAATAATCTTCATCATTATCTTGAAGATGGGAGCGATGGTGGTAATATTCCCATGTTGTCTCTCCTATCATCATCAACTAAATGATTCTTTCGTCTGTAGAATGTATACGAGACCAAGGATCAGAAGAGGTGCCATATTTTAGAGACTTGTCTATCCAAACACTCGATGAGTGTTAGTTTGGGTTTGCCACCCAGGCCCAAAAAATTGATTGCTACAAAATTTCTATGGGGCTTGGGGCCAACACTTGGCGATGATCCATATTAGAAAAATGTTCAGAAATCTTCTTAATCTTTGATGTAGAAGATACCATATGATAGGTTTCCAATGTGGCCACTTCCGCCAGATTACTCGGAGGTGGGAGGGAAAATGTACCCATTAAGGCGGGGTCTTTTAGGAGACCTACTCTGACATATTGAAGTGATTGAGAACTTCCATGGATCATTTGAATGCTTCTCGTAGCTTGTGAATTGTTGGGGAAAAAGGTTAGTTTGTCAACAATTGTAATTTTGCCTTGGAAGGGAAATGCAATTTTTCTAAAATATGTTGACACAACGGCAGCCGTAGCATAAATCCAGGGCCTTCCTAGTAAGATATTGTAGTTGAGGTTTCCATCAATGGCCTCGACTTCAATTTCTACTCTCTTGTCCCCTAGATCAACTTGAAAGTTACTTAAAATCCCATACGGCATGTATGTTCTTCCATCGAACGCTTTTAATGTCGTCGATGATCGTGACAAGGGTGGTGAGCCTAAAGTTTTCTAGCAACTCATTGACATAATACAGGTAGATGCCACCTCATCAACAATTGTTCAATGAACAGCTTTGTTGAGGGTTTTTACTTGCACAAGAAAAGCAAGTTGAGCTGGTAACTGAGGTTCATATCCTATATGGTTAAAGGCCACAATATTGGAATCCACTGGATGAATCCCACCTATTGTTGATAACAAAACCTATTTTTGGGAGGGACAATTCTGCAGTACTTCTAGTGTTGACATAGTGGATGACGATTATGCTAGATCTTCCACTATATTATAATTCTGTGCTACTCGGGCACGAGGATTAAATGTCGATTTATGTACTACTCCCTTTGGCAGCTTTATAGTTAATTCAGGAATGATGGGTGGCACAACTTCTAATGAAGTTGTTGTCGAACTACTAGGTTGATCTGTTGCCTTGTTGTTCGACATCTATGGATTCCCATAATCTTTATTCCTTGTCAATATTAAAGCATCATTTTTCTATTTCAAAATGGATAACATAAGCATTTGGGATGGGGAAGCATGATCAATAGCAACCAGATTAGTTTCTGGGTTTGGAAATGGATTAGTCAATACCACCGAGGTACTTTAAGTTTTTAAAAATTTCTTAACCTCAGCTCTATGTGGACAATTTTTTATATAATGGTCCTCATTACATATGAAACATGCCTGACCTGGTTTATTTTTCCTAGTAGGGTTTTCAGAAGATTTTTAAGAAGTTGAATCTTCCTGTTTCTTCTTTTTTTTTTCCCTTTCTTCTTGCCCCTTGGTTGCTTTGGTTCTTTTCCCTTGTCTGATGACACGGCATTAACCTCCAAGGTAGGAAGTTTGTCATTTTCTTTTTGACTAGAGATTGCAAGGGCTTTACCAGATGGAGCCTTTGTGGTTTACGTACTTGAGCTACCAATCACGTCCTCACCTACATGAGAGTCTCTATTCGATTTAGGAGGGGGAGGAATGGAAAACTCTAGTCTAGGAGCATGAGGAATTTTTTTCATAGAGTGTGCCAGACTAAGTATAGATCAAGTCCAGATATTGTGCATGAACAATGACTTGCTCTTCAGTGACAACTCATCCTTTCACCATGTCTTCAGTAATAAAAGGTAATAATGACTTAATAAACCACTCAACTAGAAGCTGATCAGGAACATACATCTTTACCATTGTATGATGACATTGCCACTCATGAATATGATCAAATATGTCAGTGGTTTTTTTCTGTTTAAAGTTGGTAAGGATTTTTGTCCCTGTTTCATACCTTATGGGTAATTGAAAGTGGGTTAAAAAGGTAGTGGCAAGGGCACTGAAGTTACTGAATGAAGCTCTAGGCAATTCAATGTACCATTTCGCTCCCAGACTAGTTAGCATTCACTGAAAAAAGGTGAAGCCTAATCAAATCTTCAATGAGGGTGTTAGATGAACAACACAAACGAAAAGTCATTACGTGATTCGATGGATCTTCACACGGATTTCCATTGAATTTAGGAATATTGGAGGGAAGTTTACGAGGAATCACTGGCCACCAAGGGGCATAAGCAATTGGATCATTTGTCAGTCAGTTCAGATCTGGTATTTCTAGAGTTGCTACAAAAGGCAACTGTTGATTCAGGTTTGGTGAAGCTTACCTAGGATAAGATGGGATCAGCTGAATATTAGGTCTTTGCATACCAGAATAATGTATCTAATGCTGATAACTTTGATAAGGTTGATGGGCATAACCATTATAGTATGATTGTTGGTAACCGCTTTGAAAATGCAGTTGCCCATTACCTATAAAGCCTTGTTGTTCGGGTCCTCGGTAAGCTTCCTGGAATTACAGTTGTTGATATTTCACCATCCATGGTTATTGAACCATTTGTTGTTTCCCAATACCAGATGAATGGCCAAGATGCAGAGTGATAGTACCCGTTTGAGCCTAAGTCATTCCAGTTAAGGAAGCACTAATCTGAGGTTGTGATTGAGCCGTGGGGACAAGAGGCTATTTTACTACAACCTGAGAGACATGAGGTTGGCATACAACGTGCTATGCTTGTATTTGCAACACAGTCACAATAGCAGGTGTAGTGGTGATATTTGACACAGGTTGGGCCAGTTGCATTGAATATGCAACCCTTGGTTGTTGAGGCAGTATTGGTACCCAACCCCTGGATGTGATTCCAGTTTGACCTGAATTTTGTTGTGAACTCTCATATGGTTTCTCTCCATGAGGGAACAATGAAAAAGCATACTACCCCCCATATGGTGGAAATCTAGTGCTCAAAGGATAGATCGGTCTTTGAAGACTGGGCTACCCAAATTGAAACTGGGATGCAGAATCAATTTACTAAGTTTCAACATACTAAATGCTAGATAGGATTCGAGATGAAAAAATAGGAACATACCATATTGTCGAAATAGTCCCTGGGTGGACTCCATCTAGTGATTGATAACTAGTTGGGACAAATGGTATACCAATAAACATCGTAGGAGTGGTAGCAGAATGTTCTGCTGTTCCTATATCAGATGACATAGTCCTAGATGTTGATGGTTGTTTAGACATATTTAGTCTACCCAAAAGATTTCCTAGAGATTCGATAGGAACTTGTGATGAAGGATGATTTAAAGAACTAACTTTAGGAGTAGAAGGATACAAGTGGATCCCAGTTCCAAAATGGAATGGAGTACTGGATGGAGGATCCTCTACTATTTCTACTATAGCAATCAGTCTAGGTCGAAGAGGTAGATCGTCAGGTCAGTAAAATATTTTTGGAGCCGAAGAAGGTATAGCTTCTATAGTGACAGATACTGGACAGGTTACACCTTCTGAATTCTGGAACTCTTCTCCTAGATGTTCAGGTAAGTGAACTTCACTTTCTGGATAAGCTCTAGATGGAGTTGTTTCGGGTATAGAAGTGTCTATTGTTACACTAGGATCAGTCCTAATGTCCTCTTGTAACCGCAGAGCTTCTTTTATAAAGGCAGATGTACCAGAAATCGTCGGAGTAACTGTAGTCTC
>APFE031399806.1:0-10180 GCA_000404065.3 Pinus taeda
TTTATCTTGTCATCATGTTTTTGATGTATTCTGAAGGTTATAACAAGTTCTGGGTAGAGGCCAAGGTTCTGGGCTAGAAAAGCGGATCGAATCTTAGGGACACTGGCACAGGTCTGCTGAAAAGAGTTTAGGGACGCTAACACATAGGCCAGTGAAAGCGACTTTTGCTTCTGGACACTATCTTGCCTATAGCATGAGAGTGACCAAGGGTTAAAAGGCTTAAATCATCAGCAAGACTCAGGGACATGATGTATGAGTGGCTGACATGTTTCTTGAGGGTGTTGTTGTTGATGTGGATGGGTTTGTTTAAGGTGTTCCGTCGATTCCATTTCCTTGATGTCACCAAGGAGGTTGAATCCCTTATAGAAGCCTCTCTTGTCGCATGTTTACCCCAACTGGTTGGTTGCTTCGGTGGACCTAGGAGGAGGGGGTGTTACACTACCCCATTCATCAAATTATGGTCCCTCTACAAGGCAGAAGAAGACAGGTTGAAGAAAGAAAGTAACAAAAGATAAGATAGAAAGGATCAATCAGTGATGAGAAGAAAAGGGAAATTTGGAAATTTTGGTCCTCCAAAGAAAAAGAAGAACGTGGCTAAGGGAAGATGCTATGGTTGTCAAAGATTTGGGCACTATAGAAGAGATTGTCCTAAATGCAAGAGGGTTAGGGAAGAAGCCCATATTACTGAGAAAGTGAAAGGACCTGAGACAAAGAAACTTAAGAAGGAAGAAGAAAAAATATCTTTATTGTGACTGAGATGATATTCTTCACTAGTAGGTTCTTTTCACTTATAATTTATAGATAGGAACCAATGTAAATAAGATAGGATGCATCAGATTAAAATGTAGCATCATGATAGAAGCATTAGAATTAAGAGTTATTGACATGGGAAAACAGAAATAATGTAAACAATAAGGGCTCTTGGAGATCCCATTGAAATCGAAATTGATACTTATAGAAAGAAGTAGAGGTCATGATCAACTAGGATCATCATACAATAGTCAAGGAAACATTTGTTAGGTGATCCTCAAATTTCTCTGATGGAATCCTCATCAAAGTATTCTGCGATATAAAAGGAAGGCAAGAATTTCATCAGGAATTCCAATTCATGGGATTCAAGGGATGATGATATGATGACATAACAAAGAAGAAGGTCTAAAGGACAATTTCTTTCGTGAAGTTCCTACATGAAGTATGGATGACCGAAAGGAAATATGAGGTATGTATGCTTACATAGGATATTATGAAAGTCATGTCATATGGTTGCAAATAATATAGATCACTATTTCCATATTTGGAAACATGATCAAAAGAAGAAGGGATATCCTCCTTCGCAAGATTGCAGAAAAGCATAAGTCGCACTAGATGAAATCAACATAATATGTTCTCATATGAATCATGAGGAAGCTGACTACAATTGAGGAACTCTGATTGGAAGCTCCTCGAATGAAGTGTGAAAAGAAAGGAAGAGATCATGCAAATATGCAACAAAGGTAGAAGGAATTCAACATCAGAGACCAAGAAGAGTTGACTAGAATATCTCCGAGAAAGATATGAAGACTGTGATATGAGTCAGAAAAATATGGAGACCCTTGACAATATATATCTTTGGGAATTGTGTCAATTTGCATGCAGGATGTTGATGCCTATAGGAAGATGTCATGATGAAAGACCATCATAAAGGTAATTTTGACTTAACTGTTCATTTCTTATTTTTGAGCTAATATTTGGTTGGGCTTATGTAGGACTGCCAAAGGGAAGATTTGTGGATGACTTCCAAGAGGACCATATTGAAGGATGTAAGATCCTTTCAGAAAATATGGCATGAAAGAAAGTAGAATGACATGAAATAAATCCAGATGGAAAAGTGATGGATCACTTTCTGATGAAATTAGGACATGACTAACTCATGGATGGAAGTGATGGATTGTATGTGCCCTATGAAGAAGTCCCCAAAAGATAAAGACTCCTTGATGAAGAATAAATTACATTGAAGGGAGGAGTTATTCAAGTAGATGGTTATTCCATGTGAGGAGCTGCCGTAGGTCCCTAGTTAAGAGGAAGCCTGATAAGAAGTTTCTTACTTGGAAGAAACTTGGAAATTCCTAAGCCAAGAGGGAGCTTAGGTACATTCCTTTTGTAGGAGTGAGTACATTCATTTATTGGAATATGTCCTTCCTATTTGAGAGGGAGAGATAGACATGCCATTCTAGTCTTCACCCGGGAATTAGACAGAATGGAGGATTGGGTAATCATTTAGCATCCGATACTCTTTAAGGATGAAATAGGGCATCCAAAAGAAGAGTAGTCATGGAGGATTGATATTATTTGAGGGTTGGGGAGTCCAAGATAATAATAGTCCCCATGGAATACACCCTGAGTACCTGAGTAGGGGATGTCCTGAGAGAGACAATGATGAGGGTGTCTATAAATCATTGGTCTCACCAACATGGAGCTCAGATATTGTGGAGATAAGGAGTTGTTAGTCAAGGCCTTACTATGTAACAATGCTGGTTGATATGATGCTATACAAATGAGTTACAGATTTGAATTATTCTTATGAGAAATTATTCAGATTGAGAAAGTCCAAGTTCCATTATGAATACCTCCCTAGTTAAGATGGAGTGTTGAAAAGTGTAACTAGGTTCGGTCTTCATAATGACATGTAATTATGATTTTATGTAATAAGATGTAAAGAAGAAAAATAAAATATTGTAATGCTTGCATCATGGGTTTCATGTGTAAGAGATTTTGTTTTTGAGTCAAGACTCCCATTGAGAGTCTTTATGATTTATTTTTCATCTAGTCATAAAATGTTAGAGTCATTGTCATGTGATGAAGTCATGTTACACTTTGTAAAAGGTCAAAATTGTCTATGTAAAGTATCCTCCAAGACCTTGTCACTTATCCTCTTTAATTCGACCTACAACAATGGAAGAAAATGCTAGAAGAACTTGGCCTAACTACAAGTAATCATGTCGGCCTAAAGGACACAAGGAAAAGTGTATATATAAGCCACACTCAGCCTCACTTAGATCAAGCAATTGGACAAGGATTCATTGAAGAAGAAATGCGTAGAAGAGACTATTAAGTGAAGTACAAAAAGGGATAAGAGAAGTTTCTTCTAGGGCAGCAAAGAGAAGTTTCTTTTGGGGTGGTGAAGGAGGTTTCTTCTGGGTAGTATGAAGGAGAGATTCTTCCAGGCAGTACGAAGGAGAGATTCCTCTGGGTAGTTCGAAGGAGAGATTCTTCTAGGGTCAGCGAAGGAAGGTTTCTTATGGGGTATTTATTTTGAAGAAGAATCAAAGACATCAAGTAAAGATCGAAGAGAAGCAGTATAGAGACTAGGGTTTCTAATCTAGAGATTGATATTCTCTAGAGATAGCCGAGAAGAGAAGTGTGGAAACTAGAGACCGAGATTCTCTAGGGAAAGTCGAAAAGAAGCAGTATAAATTATGGAGACCGAGTTTCTCTAGAAGGAGTCAAGGAAAGCAATTCGAGACCAAGAAGAAAGTCGAGGAAGGGAAGAGGCAGAGCATCAAGGCTAGTGACAAGGTTCTTGGGAGGATACTAGAGTCAAGGGTCTATGTCATGGTCTTGGTACTCGTCAATTCAAGATATAGAAGAAGAATTTTTATTGGCTTTTCCTCTCAAGAGGTGAGAGGTTTTGGCCTTGGTTGACGAGCCTACATACTATCTCACTTGTCTTTTATTGTGCATATTGGTAATTATCTTGATGAAAAGAACACAAAAATAACATAACAAAGAAAAGACTATAAGCTAAGAAGTAAAATCATATCACAAACAATTATCTATCAGAGAAATATTTTAATTATTCATTCCCTAGATTTCTCAATACTCTCCCCCTTCCATCTATATCTCTATATCCTTCCATATCTCCTTAATTGTCTCTTTATCTCACACCGCAAACATACACACCCTCTATCCCTATCAATCTATCTCTCCCTCCCTCTCTCTTACACTTCTTTCCCTCTCTCTCTTCCCTCCCACTCTCCTCTCTCCTTATCTCCCTTGTCACTCCCCCTCTCTCTCTCCACCTTTCCCTCTTTATGTCTTTCTTCTTCCCTCCCTCTCTCTCCCAACCTTTGTCCTTCTCTCTCTCTTCCTTCCTCTTTCTCCATTTCTCTCCCACCTCCATATGTTTCTCTCCCTCATTACTCTCTCTTCTCCTCTCTCTCTCTCTTCCTTCCTCTTTTCCATTTCTTCTCTCCACCTGCATATGTTTCTCTCTCTCATTACTCTCTCTCTCTCTCTCTCTCTCTCTCTCTCTCTCTCTCTCTCTCTCTCTCCACCCACCAATCCATTAATATATATTGAAATTAATGCAATCCAACAATATTCACTGAAACCAATGTGATCAATTAATTCAATCACACTTAAACCAATGCATTAGTTGAAAATTAATATCATTATTTTTTATACATTTTAATGGCGTAATGCTCACTATGAGATACATTCTAATTCCTTCCATATTCAACATGACATTGACATGTGGCACATTAAAAAGTAGTAGTCAATTAAAAATAGTTTATATTGTCAAGAAGCGAACATTTCAGGTGAGTGAACATTTTATTTAAAATGAAAATTAGGTGTGTTATTTATGGTTGAATTATTGTAACATTGAAATAAATGAACATTGTCAATAATATTTTTTGTTTTTACACTGAAATCAATGAACACAACACATCATACATCTAGTTAATGTACATCATTCGTCTAGTTAATTTCCATCTATCTCCCTCCCTCTCCCCTTCTCTCTCTCCGCCTCCCTCTCTCCCATGTCTCTCTGTCTCTCTATTTGACCCTCCTTCCCTCTCTTTGTTTCTCTCTTCTTCCCTTTCTCTCCCCTGCCATATATATCTATATCTCCCTCTATCTCTCCTCATTTGTCTCTCTATATCACCCCCTCAAATACACACACACTCTCTCTCTCTCTCTCTCTCTCTCCATATCTATTTATCTCTCCCTCCCTCCCTCTCTTTGTTTCTCCCTTCTTCCCTCTCTCCCCCCTCCATCTATATCTCTATCTCCTTCCATCTCTCCCTCTTTGTCTCTCTATCTCATCCCCCAAACATACACACTTTCTATCCATATCAATCTATCTCTCCCTCCCTCTCTCTTCCCCTTCTCTCCCTCTCTCTCTTCCTTCCCACTCTCTTCTCTCCTTTAATCTTTCTCCATATTTTCCTTATCACTCCCCCTCTCTCTCCACCTTTCTCTCTCTATGTCTTTCTTCTTCCCTCCTTCTCTCTCCCAACCTTTCTTGTTCTCTCTCTTCCTTCCTCTATGTCCCTTTCTCTCCCACCTCCCTCTGTCTCTCCCCCTCATCACGCTCTCACATTGTCACTCTATGTTTCTCTACCGTCCAATCCATTACTATACATTAAAATGAATGCAATCAATTAATTTTTTGTTTTGTTTTTTAAACAATAGCGAGTAGAGGGTTTTATTAAATCTACTCCTGGATGCAACAAAAAAACTGGGAAATTCCTTACGTGTGCACCAACTTCAGAGGACCTTCTATTGAGAAATTAACTAAGATTATAGGAGACAAATCCTGATATCTTCTATGGTTTCTACAACTAAGACTTTCCTCGTGATTACAAGAGTAAATTCTTACAAATTGCAAACATAATAATATGAAAAACAATACATTGACTTATTTGGGAGACTTTTGCAACAAGGAGTCTACATAAAGTTGACATCCTGAAGCTAAATTGACATCCGATTCACGTTCTTGTTTTTCCTTATGGGGTTTTTGGCCTCTTGTGAGAGGCAGTTCTGCTGCATTTGAGGAGAGTGATTGTACAACATTTCATCCTGTTCTTGACTTAGTGTGAGTTGCTTTGATTGCCATAGTTTTTTTGTAAACGTTGGATTAGATCTACTGATCTCCGTAAGCTCAAAATCTGACATTGTTAATACTTTTTTCTGCAAAGAGTGATTCTATATTTGAAGAGACAACCATCAAAGGAGATTTCTCTTCATTCTCCCTCGAAACTACTAATTTTCCTTGATCCTCCTTTATGGTTTCATCCAAAGGAGTAATTTCGTCTTGTTCTCGATCTTGCAGAGCCTCAAAATAATTTTTGTTAAGGGAAGGTTCACAAACTTCTTCAGTAGATTTCTTTGGAGCTGCAACCTTATTATGTTGATTCTTCCTTCACTTTTGAACTGGTAAAAAATTTACCTCATTAGATATGGGGGTATGGGTCTTCCCTTCTTTAGACACAGGGACTTGGGCTTGCTTATCCTTTATTTATTGAGGGAATTTTTTGGCAAAGTTCCCATGAGAATGACAAATGTTGCATTTGAAGGGAATCTGCTCATAGTCCAATTCCTGAATATGGCTCCATTCCCCTAAATTTATTTTTAGGGCCTCCTGTAAAAATTCATAGAGATTTACTTCGACACAAATGAGAGCATAAGAAAATTGGCCTCCTTTTGGTTCTTATTTATCCAGATAGCGACCCAGCTTATTTCTAATCTCTTTTAGTGCATCAGGCCCTCAGTGATGGAGAGGGAGGTGAGACAGTCGAATCCACAACGGCACAGAAATAATTTCAGGATTTGGATTAATTTCAGGTCCCCATAAAATATGATCATGATTTGAAAATCATATCTCTTTCTAGTTTATTCACAAATAGAAAAACACAGAAATCCATGCCTACTGCAAAGAAAGTTACTGGGCCTTGAAGCTTGGGGATCCATTGTTTTGTGATCCAGGATTCAACAACTTTTGGATTCGGCCATAAGCCCATAAAATTTCCAACCAATGCTTTTTATGAGAGGGCTAAGGCTCTCTTGCATGGATATGATGAAGAGAGTTCCACATCTAGAATCTTAGCTATTTTCTTCACAAATTTGGGGGGGTGGGTGAAGAAGGCCCCCACAGTTTTTGTGCCTGCAAAAGGGCTCTAAATGTAGCCACCTCCTCCATAATGAGCAAAAGAAAATCAAATTGCAAGATCATATCAGAGAAGCCTCCTACGGAATGTCTGTCAAATGCAAGATTGAACATTACGAGAGCTGCAATTATAGTTGTCAGGGTCTCTTTCAGCCAAAACTAATCTTCAATGGTGAAATCACGAGATTGAGTCCAAAATCAGAGTGTTACAGTCCTATGAATATCAGATATGAGCTAGCTGATGTCACAATTAGGGAAACCCTAACCACCAAGAGCTAAGAGTTGCTGAGCTCATTTTTTTTTACAATGCAATCAATTAATTCAATCACATGTAAACTAATGCAATAATTGAAAATTAAGATCACTATTTTCTATACATTTTAGTGGTATAATGCTCACCATGGGATATATGTGTAATTCGTTCCATATTCAACATGATATTGACATGTGGCACATTAAAAAGTAGTATCAACGTATAAACAATAATTTACAATCCTCAAAATTTAATTAGTTTTAAAATATAATAAATTCAGAATTAAAACTTTACAAATTATAATACTATCTAATTATATTTTAACTCTATAATGTGATACCATCAATTTAAATTTGAAAATAATAATTCTAAAGACTAATAAATTTATAACCTATTAACTTTGTAATGTGTTACCATCAATTTAGATATGAAAATATTATTTTTAAAGGTTAATAAATTCATAACCTATTTTCTATACATTTAAAAAGATAAATTCTTCCACAAAACAATAAATTATATACACCACATTATTTAAGAAGATAAATTCTTCCACAAAACAAACCTAAGGTGGCATAGATAGTAAAATAATTTATGGGTAAAATAGAACTGTGGGTAAAAGATAAAGCACATTTAACAATCTTACTTTGGGTATTATATTAAGAAGGGCAGACCATGGTTGTGTTTGCAGTGCCATTTCATTGAACTACGTTCACTCTCAGTAGGGAAATTTCCTCTCACAGATACAAAACTAAAATATTAGCTTCAACTATATTGCTTATCTGGATCATTGAATACCAGTGGTAAATAAACCATACTATTTAAAAAGATAATAATTCTATTCGAAATTGTACAACTGTATAGACCTTGTACGTGTGTTTCTCAATGATGGAATTTCATTGATTATGCTTTTATATCAATGTCTAGAATAAAATTCCCTCACAAAAGGTAATAAACAGTTCAAAAAAATTAACTCGAGATCGAGTTTCTTAGTCATCATAATCACTTTTCTTTCATTTTAAAGCACAGTCTAAGAAGAAGGCTAAGAAGAAGGTTTTCCATACAAGTGTGTATAACAAAATGAAAACACCTTCTGAAATAGAATTTAATCTCAATTGCTATTCATGATATTAGACTAAGCTAATGAGCCAAATATAAATTAAAAGTAAATAGATTTTTAAAAGAAAACATAAAGGGTGAGAAACATATAAAGCCAAACAATCGTAAACTCAACAATAATGATTCTTGACCTAAAACCTAAAATGTAAATGTGGTTTACATGGGTATTAATAGAATCAACTCACTTGATAGAATCAAAACACACTTGGTTATCGATGCACTTTGATAATTGAATCCTATATGTAATATACTTTTTTATTAGATCCATATTTTATAGAACACCCTCATATATTGGGTTGTAAAGTGCCTCTCGATGCAATAATTTTTCTCAACAGTCAATTTTATTAGTTAGTTTAATAAAAATCTGATTAGGTTAGAGTGTCCACTAGAAACATCGATCATTTCAATCAAGATACACAATTTATCCAAAAGGAAAAACAAAATGATAACAAGAATTCTAAAAATGAAAATTTTCACACTCAAAAACCCCTTCCCTTTTTTGGGAATAAAATTACAAGTTTTTTTAAATTACCGCCTTGACAATCAATGCTCTTAGAACCAATATCTTTCCTTTTTTTTCTTTTTCTTTTTCTTAACTAGTCGATATGTTTTTATATTAATTTGAAGAAAACATTATACATAAACTAAAGTACTTGGTTTACCACTAGGGAAACCAGACTAGGATTAGAACAAAAGGTCTTTTGTTTATTGTGTATAAGATGAATAGCCAATCTAAATGCCATACCAAAATAAACTGCGCCTATGATCATAAATGTCCAAATAACTAATTCTAAATTGAAAGGAAGTGTTAGTGCTTCTACTTCTATAATAAAAACACAAAAATGCCATTGACTTGTACATAATAGAGATTAAGCAAAGGGTGTATTAACAACATTATCAACAATATGTCCATGATTGTCCCCCATGCAATGCATATCTATATTTGATGTCCTCTTGGCAAGAGTTGAAACCTTGTGGTTGAGTACCTTGAAGTTGTAGCTTGTTCAATTGAAGTAAATCTCCTTATATGCTTCACTTCTCTCCACTAAGATCTCACCAATGATTGTTTTGATTTGTCAATATAGGTTCATTGTTTTATAATACTTGGTATCTTGACTCTTTTTGTTACCACTATTTGAAATCCATGGTCCTATTACTTCCTTAATGTTGGCATTTAAAATTAACCCTCGTTTCAATATCACCTCTTCCTCTACTAATTAATATAGAAGCTTTTACGATGTGCACAAGTAATGGGAGTAAATTTAGCTTTAAGCTTTAGCCACACCCATAACAAAGGGAAATATCAGCCATGGCTGCATGCAGAGGCCAACTTCCCTACATCTAAGGGCCTTTAGCCGCACACACAAGATTATCTCCCAATGGTTAGGGCAGAGTCTAGGGAAAATCAATGGACCTCAGTTCAAAACCTCTGCCAACTGTTTGGATGTCTTCCCCAACATCTGTAAATGCCTCCAAACCTTTGCTAAGCTCTATGACACTTCTACAAATGGGTCAAACATGTCTCCCAAATTTCACCGTCAATTTGACCTGGAAGCCAACAAATAAGAGTTGACATGACTGCCAACAAGTCCTCTACTCTCCTCTGACACCTACACAAGCTGTAACACCTCTGCACAACACTATAGCACCTTAATAACCTCATCATAAGGTCAACATACTGCTACAACAAGTCATGAGCATAGGCCCAAAATGAAGACCTGACTGCCATCCACATCAATATGGATCACAGACATTTGTCCTAGTACCAATCCACATCAACCATCTCACTACATCAATGCCAACATACTGACCATCATGAGGCATCACAAGATTGACATCAATGCATCATGTTGACATAAGGTTGATTTCAATGCATCATTAGG
>APFE031399810.1:6086-17780 GCA_000404065.3 Pinus taeda
AAAAAAAAAAAAAAAAAGTGCCAAAAACTATGCTCTAAAAAAAATATGTGTGTTCTACATCGCCCTTTTTCAAAATCAGGTCACTCTTTCGCTATCTCTACGAAACGGGTAACAGTATCAATTCCCGTTTCAAAGTTTACATTGCTTTGTTGAGAGATTCACCAAAAAAATTATATATACATATTATATTATTGATAAAATCACCTTCTAGTTTTCCTATGTATCATGGGGATTTGCCCATTTATTATATATATAAATTTAGGGGGGTTCTTAAAATTTTCCCTAAGGTGGAGGACCACAGTATTATTATTGCAAAAATTTGGCCATATTGAAAGATATTGTTATGCAAAAATTTCAAAATATGGAGCGAAAAGGTGCTAATACAGTTGTTGAAGAAACTAAGAATGAGAAGTTATTCATCTTAAGTTTGATCGCACATAATGAAGAAAGTGAAGCATGGTATATTGATTCTGATGTTCATCTCATATGAAATCTCAAGAGGAGTTGTGTATTGATGTAAGAAGGAAGAGTAATAGCTTATGCATCAAGGAAACTTAGAACTCACGAATAAAACTACGCAAACCATGATATAGAAATGGTAGAAATTGTTTATGCACTAAATATTTGGAGACACTACCTTCTAGGAAGGAAGTTTGATCTTAGTACTGACCATTGTGGGCTACAACACATATTCACTCAAGACCACTTAAATGTAAGACAAAGACGTTGGTCTGATCTAATTGGTGAATATGATTTTGATATCACTTACATAAAAGGAATGGTAAATAGGATGGTTGATGCTTTAAGTAGGAGGCCTTAGATATTTTCAGTGATTCCCTTAAAGACAAATTAATGATTCCCTTAAAGGCAAATTTGAGGGAGAAACCACTTGATTTACAATCTAAAGACACATAGTACTAGGAGGTTAGAAAAAGTTTAAGGGAGGATGAGATGAGGGTCCCAAAATATGAATAATACTCCCTTGATAATGATGGGCTACTACTATTTTGGGGAAGGATATATGTACTACCGAAGATATATGCCAATTAATCTTGAATCAAACACATCGTGCAGTATACATGGCACACCCTGGTGTTAAGAAGATGAGTGTGGACTTGAAACCACTCTTCTTTTGGAAAGGGATGAAGAAGGACATTGTGAACTTGGTAGCAAGATGCTTAGAGTGTCAATGAGTAAAAGATGAACAAAAACATCCAGCAGGATTATTGCAGCCCCATGACATACCAAAATCTAGATGGGAAGTTATATCAATGGAATTCATTGTGGGACTACCAATGACCTCAAGAAGACATGATTCCATATTTGTAGTGGTGGACACGTTGACCAAGAGCGCCCATTTCATAACAGTTAAGACTACATATAGGGAACCAGAAATAGCCATAGTTTTTATTGATGAGATTAGGATATTGCATGCAGTGCCTAGGAAGATCATATCTCATAGGGGAGCAGTGTTTATAGCAAGGTTTTGTACCATTTACCAAGAAGCTTTGGCAACACATTTGAACTTCAGCACTGCTTATCACCCTGAGACAAACGGGCAGACAGAGAGGACTAATCAAATCCTCGAAGACATGCTTCAGATGTATGTGATGGACCAACAAAAGAGATGAGAGGATTTTTTACCCCTCGTGGAATTTTCTTACAATAATACTTATCATAGTTCCATCAAGATGGCGCCATTTGAGTTCTTATATGGAAGACCTTGCAGAACTCCTCTTAGTTGGGACCGACTTAGAGGACTGAGTATTAATGGGACCCAAAGTGGTGCAAGAGATGGAAGAAAAAATGACTATGATTAGGAGGAGGCTAAAAGAATCACAAGATTGACAAAAGAGCTATGTTGATGCTCATCGGGTAGACCAAAGTTATGAAGTGGGAGATAGGGTGTCCTGAGAGTAAGTGCCTCCCCCTCAACCCCCCGGCAAAAAAAAAGCTCTATAAGATTTGAAAAGGGAGAAAAAATGTCTCCAAGGTTTGTGGGACCTTTTGAAATCTTAAAAAGGAAACGGCCAGTGGAATATAGGCTTGCCTTACCTCCATCTTTAGGGCACACGCATGATGTGTTTCATATTTCTGTTTTGCGTCATTATATTTTAGCTCCTTCGCATGTTATTGACTTTGGTCATTTGCAAGTTTTAGGTGAGGGAACAGTAATGGCCAAACCAGTTCGCATACTGGACCAATGAACTTTACAACTCAAATGATGGTTAGTGGACCAGGTTAAGGTCCAGTGGGACAATTATAGTCCTAGTTCAACTACTTGGGAGGACGCCGAGGAGATGCATCACCGTTTTCCTTACCTATTCCAAGGACTTCGAGACAAAGTCTATTATTAAGAGGGGGTGTATGTAGTGCCCTGCTCCAGTTGACTAATAGTGATATGACATTAACATTTATTTAGCCCTCAGGCTCACACGTTATTCTTTGAGGACCTCAGGTTGAGGATCCGAGTACATGGATCTATTATTAGTGGTTGTGATGTTTATGTATGTTCTCCATTGATATTATGATAAAATAACATTAATGGTTATGTATGTTATCTATTGGTATTATGGTGATTGTAGCATCAATGGTTATGCATGTTCTCCATTGATATTATGATGATTTTAACATAAATGGTTATGTTTGGTCTTTATTGAATTTATGATGATGATGGCAGTAAAGGATATGTATGCTCTCTATTGATATCATGATGATGATAACTTTGATGGATAGGTATGTTTTCTATCGATGTTACGATTTTGATAGATTTTATGGATATGTATGTTTCCATTGATGTTATGATGATGATAGCCATGATAGATGTGTCCCCTACGTTACCTACTTGCATTAGTTCTGGTTCACAATGAACAATGATGTGAATGACTTGGTGATGTTGATGATTCTATTATGACAATGACTAACAACGAAAACCTTGTTACTGATGATTATTGAGTATGGCAGAAAACCACCAGATGCACTTACATATGATGAGTTGATGACACCTGGTTTGATGAAAAATTATATTTTTCTTTGAAATTCTAAGTCAATTTTGAAAGCCTGTTATATATGTTTATCTATATTTTGATGATATGTTAGTGGTTGCAATCATATATTAGTTGTTTGACCGAATGACTCACATATGGGTGATGGGGTTGTACAATTGGATGGAACTCCATAGGAGGGGTGGGGCAGTGTCCTTGATCTCACCCACTAGCACTCCCACTGTGACTTTGGCTGGAAAGGTTGAAACACCTTCGCCTTGAAGATCACAATGTCATGAGGGCAAGTCCCAAAGTTGGGTTGCTCATGAGGATTTTATCGGGGGATGTGCATCAAGGCAGATTCCTTGATCCTCGACACCATTAGTCTCATTATAGTAGGAAACATAAGAGATGATAGTGGTATCCGTCATTGCACCTATACTTTCCCCTCATAGCCATTTAATGCTTGATGGGCAAGTGGCGTGGCACCCTTGGAACTTCAAGGGGATTTCTTGAAGGGAACAATCAACTTGGCACCCTTGACATAAGAAATAAACTGTTAAGCGTGGCACCCTTGGAACTTCAAGGGAAGTTCTTGAAGGGCACGACCAAACTTGGCACCCTTGAAATCATTAAAAATAAATTAATTAATAGATATAATCAAGATATGAAAACCAGGGAAATTCACATCAAAGTTAAATGGTGTTAGAAACTAAGGTAATTAAATCAAAAATAAAACTTGGGTTAAGATGATCATAGGAAGAAATAAAGTCTTTTACCTTAAAAACTCTACCGTTCCCATGTTGCAAAATATTAGGTAGATAATGTAGTTTAGTTAAGTAAAAAGGGGAAAGAGGGACATAAATGTAAGGATAAATATTAATCCTACAATAGTTAAACCCAATTAAGAGAAGAGGATGGTGAATTAAAATAATATTAATAAATTAAATTTTAGAGAAATTTAGAGAACCTCTATGTGGCAACAACCAACATAAGGATATCCATCCAGGAGATAACTTGAGTTAAATTAAGGAGTAGATAGGGTATCAAATATTGACTTATGAACTGACTTTAGTAATGAACACAAATTAAGGAGTAAAAAGGGGGATCAAGAGACAACTAGGAGAAGAAATAGGAATCTTATTGAGATGAGGAAAAATATTAGTTTTAAATTAAAATTTAAGTAAATAATTTTGGAGACTCTTGATGAGAGAGTGATACATGGGTGGGTGAATAATCAAACTATTGAATTATCAAAAATAATTAATTATGCATGAAATGCCAAGTGTCACCTATGAGGACTCCAATAAAAGAAGGGGTAGATCATGGGAGAAGGGACTTTTTGTTTACCTTATTGTTAGTTGGATGAGACTATGTCAGTGTAGTGACTACGAGCTATAGTGAGTTTGGTGAGGTAGAGGACTTTAGAGAGGAGACTCTTGAGCCAAAGAGTGCTCTCCTCTACCAGCTAATACATTCCTCCATTGTACAACCCCATTGTAGCATGGGGGTCAGTGGGAAAGGAGAGTACACAAGGAGTAGGTTGGGAGGTCAACCAGTGGGCCTCTACATTTGGATTAAGCACATCGACATTCACACTTGGAGGCGACCAACAATGAAGGAGGGAAAATAGTGGCAATTCAAGTTTCAATCTCCTCTCCTGGTGAATGGTACCTATGTTGTTATCATATACTTTTGTATGACTTTATTATGGTTTTAGTTAATAACGTGTAAATTAGATGATATGTTCAATAAAGTGAAATTCAAGAAATTTTTATATAATGCTTAATGATTTTTGAGTTCCCAATGCTATTTTCTTATGGTTGTATTTTAGTATTTAAAAAAAAATAGAGTTGGTTCCTACAATCACAATTTCTGAATATCTAAACACTTGGAGGTGTTTGATATTAAGGCAAATGGCTTTATACAAACCTTGAACTAATTCATCATATTCAGCAGTGTGCTTTGTGCAGTCGAATTCAAGTTTTCATGCTAACATAGTATTTTCCCCTTTTGGGCTAACTAATATGCATCCTACTCCTGCTCCATCATTAGATTTAGCTCCATCAAAAAATAGTTTCCAAAATAAAGAGCTAACTACAGGTTTATCTACAAAATATACACACTTAGAATTATTTGTTTGGGAAAAGTTTTCAACTTGAGATACAACAAAGTTTTCCAAGAAAGGTGAAGTATAAGCATTAAAATTTCCTAGAAATGATTCTACTGAGTAGTTTCCGATGTTATTGTTGTTATATGCAACTGGTTCATTTTCTCATCTAGCTTTGTGACTATGTACTTTTGATGTTTTTCATGATCAACCCTTATTTGATTTGGCTTTCCATTATAGGGATGCTACATGGGAGACCAGTTAGTCACAAAATAGCCTTGAGTCTTTTCTAGTCATTCTCTACTAAAGATTGAGCCATAGAACTCGAGAATATTAGCTACAAGAATGTTAATGACTTGACAAACTTTGGGATTTGACGAGATTCTGATGGTTACTTGATTAAGTTCCCCAATAACTTCGACTTGAGATGAATCTAACCGCACAATTGGTACAACAGATTTTTGGGGTTGAACATTAAACTTTGCACAAACTATTCTAGGTAAAATGTTAGATGAAGCTCCTGAATCAACTAAACAGTTGTGTGAGTTTCTATTAAAAATTTCAAAAGTAAGGAGAAATGGAGGAGTATGGGATTTAGATCTTCCTCCAATTAGAGCTATGTCAGTTGGATCAATTTTGTTTAAAGAGTTGCTAGAGGGTCTTCCCGTTTCTTGGGCAGCTTGTGAGATCAAAACAACAGGAAGAGGTGAAGTAGGTACTGCTTTGAGCTCCTTAATGAGTAGCTTCTACTGATGTTTCAACTTCGCTAAGCTCATGAAAGTTGATGTTTTCCCTAGTCTTTTTCCTATCATCAACAATATTATATTTCATTTCATCATATACTATCAAGGTTTTAGTTGAAGGTGAAGAATTCAATTGAGAAGGAGTAGTTTGAGTGGATTTTGGTGAAGATTTCTTAACTGTTGTTTTGTCCTTGGGAGGTGGCATTGAAGCCTCCTGCGTTGGATTTGTTTGCGGAACATCAACAGGGTTTTTTACTTTGGGTGGCAACAGGGAGTGATTCTAGCATTTCTTCGTTGGGAAGTATAAAATCCCACATTCCTTGTAACTTTGCCACTTCCTCATCATTTGTTTGTTCTTCATTTGTTGAAACTTCATCTTCCTCTCCATTTGATTCAACATTTGATATAGCATTTGGAGGTTTAGGATCAACAAGGGAATTCCTTTTGAATGGTCTAAAACAATTCTTAGAGGAAGTCTTTGCTACCTGTTTTTTAATATCAACCATTTCATTAGGCATGGTTTTGAGGACTTTCTGCAAACCTTCAAGATCAAAAGGATCTTTTGGTGGTTTCTTCTTAGATTCATCCCTAAAATTCATTTTCTTAGATTTTCGTTCTTCTAATGCATTTTTTTTACAGCTATTGCCTCTTTCATATTTTCTGCCAGAGTTGGTTTGGCAACTCTATCGACGAAAATAGTTGTGTTTGAAGGGAGAGAAGAAATATACCACTCATTTTGGATCTCATCATTGGGCTTAGATACCGCTGGTATCTTATTCAACAATTTATTGAAGTGAGAGTTGAAGTATTTTATTGGTTCATTAGGTTTAGCTTTCGAATTGGAGAGATCATTGATTAGGGTAGCTGTGGATCTATCATCTCCAAATTTAGTTAAGAAGTTCTCTTGAATAGCATCCCAACTATTAATAGAAACTGATAGTAATGAGGAGTACCATGATCCTGCTGCTCCTTGCAAAGTATATGGAAATAATCTTACAACTACATATTCTTCTACTACTTCGTTCAAGTTAATGGACAACATAAAATTGTTTATTTGTTCCTCAGCCAGTAGGCCATTATCAAGATTGAACTTTGGTAACCATTTCTCGGGATGGGTTGGCAACGGATGTAAAGGTGTAGCCATCCTAACAACTTCTGGATTTGTCCATGGCCTTTGAGGAGGTTGAGCCATTGTTGGTATCTGAGAAGAGGAAGATGTGGCAATGGTTGAAGGTGATTGGGTAGAGGAAGATGGAGTTCTAGTACTTGTGTGATTCATGATCTGATGTGGTGAGGTGGATGATTTGTCTTGTGATGATACGGATGGAATGAATGAAGATGATGATTCTGTTGATGAAAGAACCTCGCTATGAGATTCAAATGGTGTCTTCTTAGCTTTCTTAGGGTTGGTAAAGGGAATTCAAATGGTGGGTTTACAAACTTTTCTCTCTGTGCTCTAGTTAACCATTGAGATGGGGTAAACTAAGAGGTAACACTATCTTGCGATAACTTAGATTCCTCCTGAGATATCGAAATCCCCTATAACTTATGAATCAAAGATTGGGCTTCAAGGGCTTCAGTAGAAGAAGAATGATCTGGCTTCTTTGGGATTTCAGCAATGGGCTCTGTTGTTGTTTTTACAATTTCTCGCTTAGGATTAGGATATTTGGAATGCGATTGAGAAGTTGGAGGTGATGGTGAGGGAGTTTTACTCTTAGAATGGTATGTTAATTTGGATTTACTTGCCATTCACAGTTAGGCCCTCATTCTAATGCCAAAATGTTGAAGTCTCGAAAATCGTTGTTTACAACAAGGGGGAAAACCACCCAGTCCATACCTTGGCTTGAAGCTCCTTTTCCGTTTGGTGTAGTGGCTCTGACTGGGGATAATGGGACCAATTTCCCAATATAAATTATGATAGTGTTGATAGGGTGATATATGATAGTTCGAAGGAATGTTTAGGCTAAAAGTAATATAATATAAAATAATAATCAAATGCATATATCCTAATTTAAACACTATCTAGCTATGATTATACTTGGGAATAAAATTGAAACATGCGATCTACAATAATGTCTTAAAGCAATTTATAATTAAGATCATACAACTGCAATAAGAAGTGAAATCATTTTAACAATAATCATTTCGGATAAATAGTTAGCTAAAACGATTGTGAAAGATATATCGCATAAGAAATTATTCATATATTCAACATAAAATGTACGCCATCTCCATACAAAAGTGTAATAATGCTAACTAAGCTTTAAACTTTCATACATAAACAATTTGAAGAAAATTTATTGCTTAATACATAAATAACGCAAAATCACAAGATAAAAGTACCATTCGTATTAAGTTTTGCTCATGTGTTTCAACAATATCGACCTACTTCCAATCAATCCAACACCATTTAAGAGTACAAAAGTGCAATTTCAGTAGAATATGTCAGATAAGATGAAACTAAATCTTGTTCCATTCATTTCACCAGAACTTCCTCAAAGGGACAGAAGTGCATGTTTTGAAGATTGTTTCTAATAAAATTTCTGGACCCCTCTCTAAATGCAAGAGAGGGGTTTAAATACTAAATTATAAATCCCAAGAATATATTATTACAAAAAAAGTTGAGGAGGTTTAAACGACCTTCCTCAAATTATGCAAAACAAAACAAAAATAGAAATAAAACATGGTGGCTAACTCCTTTGTGTTTGATCTTTGAGATCACAGATGTCCGTCATTAGTTTGAGCTGTGTTTGTTGACTGATTGCAGATTTCAACTGCCCAATGAATAAGGCATCGGTCAGCGCTGGCACCATTTTTTGCGTGGAAGAGGTTAGGCATCGCAAGGTAATCCATTGGCTGTAAGGTTTAACTCAATATTGCCAATATGCTTCCCAGTTTAACCTGGTCATTTGCCTAATTGCTTTCTCTTTTTCCTCTATTGACTGCCTCCATTGTTGGTTTCACATTCAGAAGAAAACTTGGTACAAAATCTGCCACCGGTTTTGTGTTGTGTAAATTTTCATTGATGTTTTCAATAACACTATTTGTTGTTGCTGTTGCGACCGTTGTTTTCTTTTCTGCTTGTCTAAGCTGAGAATCCTAGTCTGCAAATAGAATTTCTTTATGTGACTCCTCTAGTATAGGAAATTTGGCCTTCCTCCCATCCTCTAAATTCTGCGAGGTGATGAAGTTGGGAGTTCTTTTCAAGACTCCATCATATTCGAGCTTCATGTCAACGACTTGACCTGTTAACTTGTCACTAGTCTCGCAATAAGGACTCAACTGCGAGACCTTCTGGCATATAATTTCTTTTTGGTGCATTCGCTGGGAGTTAAGGCTGAGAACTTCAATTATAAATTGATCAATATTTGGACATTCCTTATACTTATATGTTAATGCTTGTATTTGCGCTTCATTTTCTACTAAGATGGTTGATGTTTTATTTGCATCTACTCGAATTCTCATTGGAGCTTGGCTATTTGCAATTACGCTTGTTGGTTAGATTTTTCTTGCTCTAACTGTTGTTCCAACAAAAGAATTTTATTTTCCTTTTCTCTAAGCAATATTTGTACCGTTGTTTCTTTATCAATAGTCATTGTAGCATAGGCTCCTGGAAACTGCGATAGTCTAGTAAGGTTCTTAAATGGGTCGATGGGTGAATCTTTCCAGAGAATAACCATTGGTTCATTATCAGGAATAGTAGCAACTCTAGCTTCTAACTTCCTCTTCTTTCTTTGCCTTTTGATGAAAACTTTATGGGTCGAAGCTATAGATCACATCTAAAGGAGGAATCTCCTCAATTCTCGAAACAATTTTAGAGGTAGTAGTGGTAGGAATCTGCTCTACCTCTTAAGTATTTACAGTTTTCACTACTGTAATTTCTTGAGTTGCTTTGTGTTGTGGAGTCTGTGGCTGAGGTGCTTGTCCCTTTGTATGAAGCTTTCTATTAAAATTCTCCCATTCTTTCTCTAAATCAATTACCGGGGGTTTTGTTGACTGGGTGGAGGTGGAGTGAATTTCAGCCTGTTTTTTAGTTGAGGTTTGCTCAGCTGCCTTTTCAGTAGATTCATTTGTATCCTTTTCTGATTCCTTACTTTTATTTCCCCAATTCTGTGACTGTGGCTCTGAGTTCTCTGACTCCCTAGTAGACTCTGCGTCGGAATTATCTTTAGAATTTTCTCTGGATCTCTCTTCTAGGCTTACACTGGGAGTTAGCTCCCTTGCTCAATTTGTAATTGGTCCAATGGGACCTTTAATAATCTCCTTTCTCTGTATTCATGAAAGGCTTCAAGATCTTCTGGGTCAAAAAGTAATAATTCCATGTGCTTCACATATGTGAATGTTTCTTTCTGTAGGATGACGTCATGAAATGCATCTTCCTCATGACTAAATACCTTCACTTTCACCATGGTAGTGAAGTCTTTGGCAATGCCATTTTGGTCATACTGTCTTCCTGGGAATTTAGGTAATTTTAGAGATTGCATGATATCTGCTTCTTTGAATGCATGCCCCAAACCTTGTAGTGCAAATTCTTCACATTGTAATGGAAATGTAGGCCAGATGGCCTTTTTCGCTTCCTTTAATCCTTTGCTCAGCCCACCCTCACTTTCTCTATGGTAGGCTATCTCTCTATCCATCAATCTGTCAGGGACTTAGTATGGGAGGACATGTGGTGAGATAATGCTCCGAAATGCTTTGATATATGTGAATGTTTCCTCCCCAAATCATCTGGCCACTGGGAGGATATCTATCTTGGCTTCCTTAGAAAACTAAGGGGCATTTTGGTTGTAAAGTTGTTTATGTATAGGCAACATGACTCGGTGACAAATTTTGTAAAAATGCGGGTGAAACTGAGACTCCCACATGTCCTTATGATATATATGTATGGGAAATGGATCCTTCACAGTCCACTTCCATCCCATGAAACGAAATTTTGAACCAAAACAGATTGCATCCATCACATAGGCACTCATAAAAAATGGAGGGTAAACCCTTGAAGAGATACTCTTTTTTCTCCTATAATCCATTATCACCTTTGCTAAATTATCATACAAAATTTGGGCCCAATTATTTATGGTTGTGTTTACAACTGCATCTATTAATGGTAGCCATTCTGAGGAAAATTTAGTGCTATCAGGCTTGCCAAACATCCTACATAGCATGGTTGCTGCAAAACTATGGGGAGGAGAAATAGATGCAGTAGAGTACATACCTACTTTGTCATTTTTGATCTTGCCTGCATTAATCGACCAAGTCTGGATGACATTTGTTGGGTCCTCATTCTCTTTAGCAAACTTCTTAAGGAACTATCTGTTGTATATTTCTTGTGGCTCTGGTAAGTGGTACATAAGTTGTAGGTTGTTTGGCGAAAAAGATCCCATAACCTCTTGGCTGCTATTTTTAAATTATCTTTCTGAGATATTGGCCTGATCAATAATCGACTTGACCATATCTATATAAGGGATTATCTTTGGGCATGCGGCTATGCGATACAAAAATGAGCATGCCATCTAAAATATGGAGGCATCTAAGGAAACACGACCGTCATTTGTGACATTTTGTTATAGATCTAGCCCAAAAATATTATAGATTTGATATGAAAATATAAGATAATGCAAATATACCCTGAAATAATAAGATAGAATATATAGAAATGCTTCTTTATTGATCAAACCCTTAAGGTAGGGCAACACCATACATTCACTCCTTAAGGAAGGAGAATACTCCACAAGCCATATGCATGTTCATACAATAATCCTTGACATTATTCCTTGACATATCTCCATGTGGAGTCTCTAGCTTCTATATAGGCCTCATACATACAATACCATGGGTCATTACCATGGTTCCCTCATAC
>APFE031399810.1:41290-61643 GCA_000404065.3 Pinus taeda
AAGGTAAGATTGGAAAACACTTGGTCTCTCATAGAATAATGTATATTTAGAGAAGGATTGCTCTTGTTTGGTTTGTTTGTCACTAGAGAGTCTTAGACTCCTAGGGAGGTTAGGTTTGTCTGCAAACATAACTCTTTCCACATGACAAGAATCTTTGGTGGTAGAGTACACAATCTATGAAGGCTTGCCATTCGAGTTCTTAGCTAAACATGTAGCTCCTCAGGATGCGAGCGCAACTAGGGTGTATTAAAAAAGATACACACCAAGAAGTACACAAAGTTAAAAATTAAAATATTCCAAATTTCCAATTAATTTTTGGAATTCATTAAATAATTTTTTTTTTTAATTATTATTTTATAACCCTTGTACAGGTTGAAGTCCCAACGAATTAATGACATGGTCTACGTCTACTACAATATTTGATTTTGGGTGAGGCAACTTGAGAGGAAACTTGATATGGAGGCCATCTCATTAGATGGGATTGACACCACTGCTGCATGGAGGGTTGAGGCAGAAAGGCCTCTCATGGAGTCTGTCAATGATTGGTTAGAGCAAGTGGTAGTGGAGGAGGAGGAGGTGACACCACCTACCTAGGCTACCCCTACACCAATAGAGGATGTGGTCTACCTCTTGTAGCTCCTATTCTTCAGCTTCTAGAGCACAACAGAGTCCACTGCCAACTCCACTACCATCTACATCTAGAGGGAAAACTATTGCATTTTCTCACAAGAGGGCAGAGGAAATCAATAGTATTAGTTATTTGGTTCATTTCATTATATATGACATTATGACTCATGATATGAGATACATTATTATATTTTTTATTGATATTTTGAGGCTGAGTTGGGACTTGGGACTTACTATTTAGGACATGATTCACTATTATGTTTTATGTAGCACTAGAAATGATATTACACATATTATATATTAGTTATTTTATCATATTTATGTGTCAATGAATTTATTTTATGTTGTATATGCTTTAGATGTTAAATTTTTTGAAAAAAACTAAATATTCTTGTATTTGCCAATTTTTTCTCGATTTTTTACTAAATTTTTTGAATTTTTTCAAATTTCCCCCCCATCTATTTAATCCCAATCGCGATGTTCGCAACATTGCCATTAACAATACTTCACGATATCTGGATGGTTGTCATGTCTTCAAGTATGTCCTACTGCAATGCTTCCTCTAATTTGATACTTCTGCTCTTGAATTCTTTCTTGATGTTGTACTTGAATCTTCTTCTACCTGCATGCAAAATTTACCCAGAGAAACTAATCCCAAAAAAAACAAAATACCCTTCAACTTACCTCTTCCTGCAACACACATGTAAGTGCATAATAATGAAGAAATACAAATTAAAATTATAATGCGTACCTGAAGTTTGCTTGTCACTTTTTTTGTTGACTTGTTGTAGTAGTAGACAAAGACTCCCACTCTTGATATAGGCCTGGACTCTATGCAAGATTATATCCAAAACTAACCTAAAGGTATATACAATAAAAGCTGATAACAGACCCTAGACGTGTGATGGACCATGTTCTAAGTACAACAATGGAGACCATTCTATCAATTATGACAAGATAAGTAACCTAAAATTACAACATCATATAGCTTTAAGAGACTTGGTATAGCATCAAGGATATGTAACATCAAAAGTGTAGTATCAAGAATAGGACATCTGAAATGAGCTATCAAAACTAATTGTGACATATAGAGACATAGAGATATAACTGAGACCCTGTATATACTTATGTTGACCTACAAAAACATATGTCAGAGATGATACTCATATTTCAAATGTAAACACTAATCATACGTACCTTTTTGTAGGAGACTTTCCCTTGACTATTGATGTGTGGTCCTTACTGCAGTGATCCTTAAATGCATGCTTTTTCTTGCCTTCTAGAAGCACGATATTGAATCTGTTGTGTAATTTCGGATCTCTAGGGTTTGAAATTTCATCCTATGGTAGCCCTCTCAGTCCTCTTTCCAACCCCACTAGTCTGATCAATATTGGATTCTTCAAGAAATAGTTATGCCCAATTTTCCACGATTACCTTATTATAGACTATTTCAGTAGAGATAACTTGTACGAAGTGCCACATGTCATTGTTGCGACCTTTGGCTCTAAAAATGATACCCAACAAAATATAGTCTGTCATATTTTTTTCACTATTTATGAAATTTGAATTTAATGCTCAGAGAGAAAGTTATGATGATTTTCACAACGTCACTTGTTTGACATGGAATTCGGGAGCCTACAAAAACCCTAACTTCCTCAGATCATATCTCCGAAAATATAGCAAACCAAGATTGGAAATTTTCTCACGAGGTTCATCAAGATTTTGGCTCAACCAAGTTTTAAGTTTAGCTTCTAAAGCTTCATAGAAAAAAATTATAATGAAAATTCCACAATGACCTGTTTGAAGCCACAAAATCCCTACTGGAAGAGGGTATGAGGGTCACTATTTATATGAATGTCTTGAGTTGAGAGGGTCCTCAACAAGTGAACGCTGGAGGGATTTTATGAGAAAATTTTAAATTATTATTAATATTGACTATTCAATGACCACAACCAATTATGAGTGTCATTCGACCACCCCATAGGGTTTTAGCCCACTAACTAGGGTTACTAACTTCAAACACGAATATCTCTCAAACTGCAAAGAATTACATGGCGTGCCATATATCAACGGAAACATCTCGATGAGTAGAATCCATCTAGAAGATCCTTGACTCATAATAGAGTAAGTTGTCAAGTCAAATTCCCATGCAAGATCAGGGTAGCCCCTGGTGATGCTTAGGTTGACATCAATGATAACCATTGATCAACAATTTCCCCTTTTGGCATTGATGGCAACAAAAGTACTCCTCCTATGATCATGACACCTCTTCCTACTGCATTCTCTCCCCCTTTATCATCGATGGAAAAGTGTATCTCCCCCTGAAAAAATGTCATCTTGTGAACCTGTACACACCTTCACTTCCCCTTTCTACTTAGTTAGATAAGAGAAAGGTTCTAATGAGAAATTGGGAGAATCCCAAGATTTTGGCAAAGATACTCAAATGCTTCACGAGGTCATGGTTTGGTAAATATGTCAGCGATTTGTTCCTTTGTGCCAACATATTCAAGCTTGATATCTTTTTGGTGACCTCCTCTCTAACGAAATGATATTTGATCAAAATGTTCTTTGTTTTGGAATGCATCACATGATTTTTGGAGATACTGATGGCACTGGTGCTATTGCAGAAAATGGGAATAGGCTCATCAAACTTAACTTGAAGGCCTTGCAAGGTTTGCTTCATCAAGAGAACTTGAGTACACAAGCTGCTACCGCGATGTATTTTGCTTCCACTATGGATAACAAGATTGAAGACTGCTTTTTACTTAACCATGAGACAAGGCAACCACCTAGGTAGAACGCTGCTCCACTCACACCCTTACAATCATCAACACTTCCTTCCCAATTTGCATCCATATAAGCTTGGATGACCAGATTATTTCCTTTGGGATACTAGAGACCATATTCTGTTGTGCCCTTCAGATATCAAAGAATTCTTTTGACGGAAATGATATAAGATTCTTTTGGTGCTGCTTAGAATCATGCTACTTGTCCAACTGCCTACATCACATTTGGCCAAGAGGCTGTCACATATAGGAGACTACTAATCATGGATCTATACAACCTTTGGTCCACATACTTTGATGAGTCTTCTAAGCTTAACTTGCAACTTGTTACCATGGGGGTAAGGACTAGCTTGTAATCTTCCATCTGGAATGTCTTGAGCATTTATTTGATGTACTTTGGTTTGATATATGAATATTCCTTTATTTTGCTGAGAAATTTGAAGCCCTAAAAGGTATATCAGTTCCCCAAGCAAAGAAATTTCAAACTCACTTTGCATTTTTGTGGCAAAGTCCTTACTTAATCTATCATCACTACTACCAAAGATTATACCATCCACATATACCTCGATAATTGTTAGGTTATCTCAATCCACTTTGACATAAAGATTTATGTCAACACTTCCTTTCTTGAATCCCCGTTGATGTAGATATGTGCTAAGATGAGCATACCAAGCTCTAGGAGCTTTCTTGAGACCATAGAGAGCCTTCTTTCTTCTACAGATGTAGCCTTCTTTATCAGAGAGTAGAAAACCTTCAGGTGTTGAAATTTGATGACTAAAAAGTTTCCTGAAATTCCAACCTAGTTTTAATTTCACCTTATCACTCCCATTCAATTAAATGCCCTTTCCCATAAAAATACATTCAACATAAAGAATTATGGAAATGAAGTTTTTAGATTAAAACACATGGGACTGTCAACACATGCTGAAAATAAATATGGACATAAATAGTCTAGCAACACATCAAAATACACACAGATTTTTGGTCAACATAGACCCAGGCAAAACCCCTTCAATCTTCTTTGGGGAAAACCTGTTAGAGAGCTCTTCAAATTTATTTATCTTTCAAGTTCAGAAAAATACATTTGTAGACAAAACAAAATAGCAAAATAAAAATTATCTCTTTAGTCCAAAACTCCTTAAAAACCGTGCCCACTTTGCCTCAATTTTTGTGCCCACCCGAAGATGTAAATATGTACTATACGAATATGGATTGTACTGTATGGATTCTATATGGACTTCTGTATGATTGTATGGACTGTACGGATTTTTCAATTTATTTATTTATTTATTTTTATTTTCCAAAAACTTCTCTCAAACAACGTGCAACTCACAACATTAAATGTTGTTTTTACTGTACCTTATGTTGTCTTATATGCCTTGATTTTTGTTCCCATCTTTGCCTAGAAATCACTCCTTCAGCTTGTTGCAACAAATTTCTACTTCAAAAATTTTCTCTAGCTCTTAGCCTCCTTTCTCCAATCTGCTCATGAAGAATGATTGTAGTGTCTCTTTTCTTTTCCGTCTTTTGTTTCCCTAAATGACTTTTGGGCATCCCTAATATCTAATGGCTCAAATTCAATTAGATCAAGGGATGACAATAAATGTGCATTTAATTTTCAGTTTCTATTTTTTAACTCACCCATTAAATAAAGTACCCAATTGTACTTTATGTCTAAAGTCGCTTTTCGCTTTATAATTTAACATTGACTTTACCACTTATAAAGTCACTTTCACTTTATAAAGTCACACTTAGGAAAATAATTATTTTGGAAACTTTTCCCTAGGTATAGACTAACCCATGGGAAACCACTTGTCCAAGGTACATTATGTTGGAAATTGTTGGTGGGGGGTGGTGGGGGGAACCAATATTCCTTAGCAATTATCACTTTTTAAATATTTTCATAGAATTAGTTAATATTCAATTATTATTAATGTTTATTCAGTAATAATAGTAAATAAAAGAACATAATAGACACAAGAATTTTAGGTGGAAAACCCCCTTCGGGTCAAAAACCACCAAACGCTTTTCTAATAAATTCTTTAATCTTCAGCCCCAACTGAAATGAAAGCAACAACTTTCTAGAATTCTAGAAAAGCATTCTTCTTCAGCTCCCATTGGAAGGATGCCCCGATGCCCTGGTTTCTTCAGCAGTCAACTGAATGGATGCCCCAACATCCTAGACCAACCTACCACCCTGAAGTGTTCAAAGTCTCCAACCTGTAGGCAACTTCATGCACCTGCCTAGCAAAACACTCGTAAGTATATAATAATGAATAAATAAAAAATTAAAATTACAATGCATACCTAAAGTGTGCTTGTCACTTTTGTTGTTGACTTTTTGCAACAGTAGACAAAGACTCCCACTCTTGATATAGGCCTGGACTCTATGCAAGACTATATCCAAAACTGCCTTAAAGATACATACAATAAAAAATGATGACAGACCCTAGACTTGTGATGGACCAAGTTCTAAGTACAACAACAGAGACTATTCTACCAAATATGACAAGACAAGTAACATGAAATTACAACATCATATAGATTTCGCAAACTTGGTGTAGCATCAAGAATATGTAGCATCAAATGTGTAGTATCAAGAATAGGACATCCAAAATTTGGTATCAAAACTAGTTGTGACATATAGAGACATAGAGATATAACCGAGACCCCGTATCTACTTACGTTGTCCCAAAAAAACAAATGTCAGAGATGATACTCATATTTCAAATGTAAACACTAATCATGCATACCTTGTTGTAGGATACTTGCCCTTGATTGTTTATGTGTGGTCCTTACTGTAGTGATCCTTGAATCCATGTTTTTTCTTGCCTTCTAGGAGCTCGATACTGAATCTGTTGTATCTATGTAATTTCAGATCTCCAGTGTCTGAACTTTCATCCTATGGTATCCCTCTCAGTCCTCTTCCAACCCCATAGGTCTGATAAATATTGTATTCTTCCAGAAAGAGTTATGCCCAATCTCCCACGCTGGCCTGATTATAGAATGGTTTAGTAGAGTGAACTTATACGACGTGCGACATGTCACTATTGCAACCTTCGGCCTTGAAAACGCTACTCAACAAACTAAAGTCCATCCTATTTCTATGACCATTTACAAAATTTGAATACAATTCCCAGAGAGAAAGTTATGACAATTTTCTCAATGTCACCTGCTTGACATGGAATTCGGGAGCCTGCAAAAACCCTAACTTCCTCAGATCATATCTCTGGAAATATAGCGAACCAATATCTGAAATTCGATTATGAGGTTCATCAATTTTTTGGATCAAATGGGTTTTAATTTCAGCTTCATAAGATTCGCAGAAACAAAGTTATAGCAAAAATTCCACGATGACCTATTTGAAGTGACAAAATCCCTACTAGAGGAGGATATGAGGGTAATTATTTATATGAATGTCTTGAGTTGAGAGGGTCCTCAACAGTTAACGTTGGAGGGATTTTAGGAAAATTTTATTTCCTTATTAATTGTTGACTATTCAATGACCACAACCAATTATGAGTGCCATGCCACAACCCCATAAGGTTTTAGCCTACTACCTAGGGTTACTAACTTCAAACATGAATATATCTCAAGCCATGAAGAATTATTTAGCATGCCATATATAAAAAAAAACATATCGACAAGTAGAATCCATTTAGAAGATCCTTGACTCAGAATAGAGTAAGTTGTCAAGTCAAAATGGCCATGCAAGATTGGGGTAGCCCCTGGTGTTGCTTGGGCTGACATCAATGACAACCACTGATCCACAATCTCCCCCTTTGGCATTGATGGAAACACAAGTACTCCCCCTACGATCATGACACCTCTTCCTACTGCCTTCTCTCCCCCTTTGCCATCAATGGAAAAGGGTAACTCCCCATAATAAACAGCCATCATGCAGACCTGTACACACCTCCACTCCCCCTTTCTACTTGAGTAGATAAGAGAAATATTCTAATGAAAACTTGGGATAATGCCAAGCTTTTGGTGAAGATACTCAAATGCTTCATGAGGTAATGGTTTGCTAAAGATGCCGGCAATTTGTTCCTGTGTGCCAACATATACAAGCTTGATATTTTTTTCAGTGACCTGCTCTCTAACAAAATGATATTTAATCAGAATGTGCTGCGTTTTGGAATGCATCACAGGATTCTTTGAGATACTGATGGTGTTGGTGTTATCACAAAAGATGGGAATAGGTTGATCAAACTTGACTTGAAGATCTTGAAAAGTTTACTTCATCGAAAGAAGTTAAATACAACAAGCTGTTGCCGCGACATATTCTATTTCTGCTGTGGATAACGAGATTGAAGACTAGTTTTTACTTAACTGTGAAACAAGACAACCACCAGGATATAATGCTACTCCACTGGTACTCTTACGATCATCAACACTTCCTGCCCAATCTGCAACTATATAAGCTTGGACGACCAGATCATTTCCTTTGGGATACCATAGACCATATTCCATTGTGCCCAAAAGATACCAAAGAATTCTTTTGACGACAATAATATGAGATTATTTTGGTGCTTCTTGGAATATTGCTATTTGTCCAACTGCCTACATCACATCAGGCCGAGAGGCAGTCGCATACAAGAGACTACCAATCATGGATCTTGTAATGCCCATTCTAGTTGACTGACAGTGATATGACATGAACATTTATTTAGCCCTAAGTCCCACACATTATTCTTTGAGGACCTCAGGTTGAGGATCCGGGCACATGACACTATTATTAGTGATTGAGATATTCATGGTTTTGATGTTTATGTACATTGCTCTCCATTGATATTATGATAGCATGAATGGTTATGTATGTTATCTATTGGTATTATGATGATTGTAACATTAAATGGTTAAGTTTGGTCTCTATTGAATTTATGATGATGATGGCAGTAAAGGATATGTATGCTCTCTATTAAAATCATGATGATGATAAATTTGATGGAGAGGTATATTTCTATTGATGTTACGATGTTGATAGCTTAATGGATATGTATGTTTCCATTGATGTTTTGATGATGATAGCCATGATGGATGTGTCCCTTATGTTACCTACTTTCATTAGTTCGGGCTTACAATGAACAATGATGTGAATGACTAAGTGTTGTTAATGATGCTATTATGACAATGACTAACACCAAGAAACCTTGTTACTGATGATTATTGAGTATGGCAGGAAACCACTAGAGGCACTCGCATATGACGAGTTGACGACAACTGGTTTGATGAAAAAATTTATCTTATTTTATCTTTGAAATTCAAAGTCAATTTTGAAACCTACTAAATATGTTTATCTATATTCTGGTGAGATGTTAGTGGTTGCAGGCACAGATTAGTTGCTTGGCTGAATGACTCACATATGGGTGATGGGGTTGTATAAGTGGATGGAACTACATGGGAGGGGTGGGACAATGTCCCTAATCTCACCCACTATCACTCCCGCCATGACTTGGGCTGGAAAGGTGGAAACACCTTTGCCTTGAATTTCACGATGTCATGAGGGTAGGTCCCAAAGTTGGGTCGCTCATGAGGACTTTACCGGGGGGCACGCATCAATAGGGATTCCTTGATCCCTGACACCATTAGTCTCACTATAGTAGGCAACATAAGAGATGATAGTGGTCTATGTCTTTGCACCTATACTTTCCCCTCGTAGTGACTGAATGCTTGAAGGGAAAGTGGTGTGGCACCCTTGGAACTTCAAGGGAGTTTCTTGAAGGGCACGACCAACTTGGCACCCTTGACATCACAAATAAACTATTAGGCATGGCACCCTTGGAACTTCAAGGGAAGTTCTTGAAGGGCACGACCAAACTTGGCAATCTTGGAATCATAAAAAAAATAATTAATTAATAAATATAATCAAGAAATGAAAACTAGGTAAATTTACATCAAGGGTAAATTATGTTACAAACCATCATAATTAAATCAAAAACAAAATTGGGGTTAAGATGATCATAGGAAGAAATAAAATAGTTTACCTTAAAAGCTCTACCCTCCCATGTTGGAAAATAGTAGGTAGATTATGTAGTTTAATTAGGTAAAAGGGGAAAGAGGGACATAATTGTAAGGATAATGATTAATCCTAAGATAGTTAAACCTAATTAAGAGAAGATGATGGTGAATTAAAATAATATTAATAAATTAAATTTTAGAGAAATGTAGAGAACCTCCATGTGGCAACAACCAACATAAGAATATCCATCTAAGATATAACTTGAGTTAAATTAGGGAGTAGATAGGGGATAAAATCTTGACTCATTAATTGACTTTAGTAACGAACACAATTTAAGGAGTAAAAAGGGGGATCAAGAGGCAACTAGGAGAAGAAATAGGAATCTTGTTGAGGTGAGGAAAATACTAGACTTAAATTAAAATTTAAGTAAATAATTTTGGAGACCCTTGATGAGAGAGTGACAGGGTGAATAATCAAACTATTGAATTATAAAAAAATAATTAATTATGCATGACATGCCAAGTGTCACCTATGAGGACTCCTATAAAAGAAGGGGCAAGCCATGGGAAGAGGGACTTTTGGGGGACCTTATTTTTGGATGGATAAGACTATGTCAAAGTAGTGATTACGAAACTATAGTGAGTTTGGTGAGGTAGAGGATTTTAGAGAGGGGAACAATCGCCAGGTCGAACATCAGTCCACTGTGTTGGAAACCTCAGGTAATATTGATGGTATGAGTTTTGTCATTTTAATAGATACAGGGGCTACTGATTCATTTATTTCTCTAAATGCATTATCAATGATTAAACATAAAGCAACTGCACAATATTAATTTAGACATGTAGAAATGGCATGTGGTATGAAAAGAAATGTAGGAAGGATGGTAAAGGATTGTGAGGTGGACCTGGGTGTATGTAAGACCAAGGTATCCTTGTACTCTACAATTCTAGGAGTTTAGGACGTAGTTATAGGAATGGATTGGTTGGAGCGACATGAGGCACTCCTAGACTTCAAAGACAAGATTCTACATTTCACCGATGATGACGACCAAAGAAAATCATTAAGGGGAAAGAATCGAGGGGTGTCCTTGAGGTTCATCTCCTCCATGCAGCTCATGAAATTTAGGCGAAAGGGATGTCAAATGTTCTCGGTGGTAGCTCTAAATGATAAGGGTGACTCTGAAGACCTTGATAAACATCCATTCCCTATTGAATTTAAGGATGCATTTCTTGGAGAACTACTCGGGCTACCCCAAAAAGGGAAATTGATTTCATCATCGACCTTAAACCAGGCACTGAGCCTATTGTAAAGGCACCCTATCGTCTGTCGGCTCCATAGCTAAAGGAATTGTAAATCAAATTAAAGGAATTATTGGACTTGGGGTTCATACAAACTAGCATATCTCCATGGGGAGCCCCTGTGATTTTTGTTAAGAAAAAGGATGGGTCTTGGCAACTGTGTATTGATTATTGCCAGTTGAATAAAGTGATGATAAAAAATCAGTACCCTTTTCCAAGGATAGATGACTTATTTGATCAAATGAGGGGGGCAACTATGTTTTCAAAAATAGACCTGAGGTCGGGACATCATCAGTTGAGAATCAAAGAAGAAGACATTTCGAAGACAACCTTTAAAATAGGATTTGGGCATTATGAATTTGTAGTTTTACCCTTTGGACTGACAAATGCCCCGGGTGTTTTCATGAGTTTGATGAACGGAATATTTCGAGATTACTTAGAAAAGTTTGTACAAGGCTTTATCAATGACATTTTGATCTACTCAAAGACCCTAGAAGAGCATGATGAACACTTGAGGATAGTTCTACAATGTCTTAGAGACAACCAATTATACGGGAAGTTCTCAAAGTGTTCCTTTTACCAAAACAAGATTCATTATCTTGGACACCTTATCTCTGGGGACGGTATTTCAGTAGACTCGGTAAAGATTGAGGCCATCATGGAATGGCCAACACCAACCAATGTTCATGAAATACGAAGTTTCATGGGCATGGTAGGGTACTATCGTAGATTTGTTGAAGGGTTTTCAAAAATAGCAAACCCCATTATCGAGCTCCAAAGAGAGAACAAGAAATTCATTTGGACTGAAAAATGTGAAGAGGCATTCCAAAGGTTAAAAGTGTTATTAACGACAACACCAATTTTGAAGGTGTCGGACATGGAACAAGAATTTTTGGTTTGCACTGATGCCTCCAAGGAAGGGCTAGGGTATGTGTTGATTCAAGAAGGAAGAGTAATAGCTTATGCATCAAGGAAACTTAGAACCCACGAAGAAAACTATGCAACCCATGATCTAGAAATGGCAGCAATTGTTTATGCACTAAAGATTTAGGGACACCACCTTCTAGGAAGGAAGTTTGATCTTAGGACTAACCATTGTGGGCTACAACACATATTCACTCAAGATCACTTAAATACAAGGAAAAGATGATGGTTTGAGCTAATTAGTGAATATGATTTTGATATCACTTACATCAAAGGAACGATAAATAGGGTGGTTTATGATTTAAGTAGGAGGTTGTGGGTATTTTCAGTGACTCCCTTAAAGACAAATTTGAGGGAGAAACTACTTGAATTACAAATTAAAGACACCTGGTATCAGGAGGTTAGCAAAAGTTTGAGGGAGAATGAAATGAGGGTCCCAAAATATGAAGAATACTCCTTTGATAATGTTGGGCTACTATGATTTCAGGGAAGGATATATGTACCACCAAATGAATATATACGCCAATTAATCTTAAATGAAGCAAATTGCGCAGTATACATGGAACACCCTGGCATTAAGAAGATGAGTGCGGACCTGAAACCACTCTTCTTTTGGAAATGGATGGAGAAGGACATCGTGAACTTGGTAGCAAGATGCTTAGAGTGTCAGCGAGTAAAAGCTGAACACAAGCATCCAGCAGGTTTATTGCAACCCCATGGGATACCAAAATCTAAATGGGAAGTTATATCAATGGACTTCATTGTGGGACTACCAATGACCTCATGAAGACATGATTCCATACTTGTAGTGCTGGAAACGTTGACCAAGAGTGCCCATTTCATACCAGTTAAGAATACATATAAGGCACCAGAAATAGCCAGGGTTTTTATTAATGAGATTATGAGATTGCATGGAGTGCCTAGGAAGATCATATCTGATATGGAAGCAGTTTTTACAGGAAGATTTTGGACCAGTTTCCAAGAAGCTTTGGGAACCCAGTTGAACTTCAGCATTGCTTATCACCCAAAGACAAATGGGCAGATAGAGAGGACTAATCAAATCCTTGAAGACATGCTTCGGATGTATGTGATGGAGCAAAAAAGAGATGGGAGGAGTTTTTAACACTTGTGGAATTTGCTTACAATAATAGTTATCAGAGTTCCATCAAGATGGTGCCATTTGAGTTCTTATATGGAAGACCTTGCAGAACACCTCTCAATTGGGACCGACTAGAGGACCGAGTATTAATAGGACCAAAAGTGGTGCAAGAGATGGAAGAAAAAATGATTATGATTAGGAGAAGGCTAAAAGAAGCACAAGATCGACAAAATATCTATGTTGATGCTCATTAGGTAGACCGAAGTTATGAAGTGGGGGATAGGTTGTTCCTGAGAGTAAGGCCCCACAAAATCTCTATAAAATTTGGAAAGGGAGAAAATTTGTCTCCATGGTTTGTGGGACCTTTTGAAATCTTAGAAAGGGAAAGGGTCAGTGGCATATAGGCTTGCCTTACCTCCATATTTAGCATGTATGCATGATGTCTTTCATGTTTCTATTTTACGTCATTATATTTCAAATCCTTTGCATGTTATTGAATTTAGTCATTTGCAGGTTTCGGGCGAGGTAATAATGATGACCGAACCAATTTGCATACTGGACTAGCGAACTGTGCAGCTTGGATGATGGTTAGTGGACTAGATTAAGGTCCAGTGGGACAATTATAGTCCCAGTCCAGCTACTTGGGAGGACACCGAGGAGATGCATCACCATTTTCCTTACCTATTCCAAGGACTTCGAGATGAATTCTATTATTAAGA
Source organism: Pinus taeda (assembly GCA_000404065.3). NCBI lineage: Eukaryota > Viridiplantae > Streptophyta > Pinopsida > Pinales > Pinaceae > Pinus > Pinus taeda. The sequence continues at coordinate 54,706 of APFE031399810.1, forward strand.
GGGGGTGTATGTAATTCCCGCTGTAGTTGACTGACAGTGATATGGCACTAACATTTATTTAGCCCTAAGGCCCACACATTATTCTTTGAGGACCTCAAGTTGAGGATTCAGGCACATGACGCTATTATTAGTGATTGAAGTATTCATGGTTGTGATGTCTATGTATGCTCTCCATTGATATTATGATAGCATTAATGGTTATGTATGTTATCTATTGGTATTATGATGATTGTAACATTAAATGGTTAAGTTTGGTCTCTATTGAATTTATGATGATGATGGCAGTAAAGGATATGTATGCTCTCTATTAAAATCATGATGATGATAAATTTGATGGATAGGTATATTTTTATTGATGTTACGATGTTGATAGCTTAATGGATATGTATGTTTCCATTGATGTTTTGATGATGATAGCCATGATGGATGCGTCCCCTATGTTACCTACTTTCATTAGTTCGGGCTTACAATGAACAATGATGTGAATGACTAAGTGTTGTTAATGATGCTATCATGACAATGACTAACACCGAGAAACTTTGTTACTGATGATTATTGAGTATGGCATGAAACCACTAGAGGCACTCACATATGACGAGTTAACGACAACTGTTTTGATGAAAATTTTTATATTATTTTATCTTTGAAATTCAAAGTCAATTTTGAAACCTGCTATATATGTTTATCTATATTCTAATGAGATGTTAGCGGTTGCAGGCACATATTAGTTGCTTTGCCAATTGACTCACATATGGGTGATGGGGTTGTATAAGTGGATGGAACTACATGGGAGGGGTGGGACAGTGTCCCTGATCTCACCAACTAGCACTCCCATCCTGACATGGGCTGGAAAGGTGGAAACACCTTCACCTTGAAGATCACGATGTCATAAGGGTAGGTCCCAAATTTGGGTCGCTCATGAGGATTTTACCGAGGGGCACGCATGAAGACAGATTCCTTGATCCCAAACACCATTAATCTCACTATAGTAGGCAACATAAGAGATGACGGTGGTCTATGTCGTTGCACCTATACTTTCCCCTTGTAGTTACTGAATGCTTGAAGGGCAAGTGGTGTGGCACCCTTGGAACATCAAGAGAATTTCTTGAAGGGCACAACCAACTTGACACCCTTGGCATCACAAATAAACTTTAAAGTGTGGCACCCTTAGAACTTTAAGGAAAGTTCTTGAAGGGCACGACCAAACCTGGCACCCTTGGAATCATAAAAAAAACAAATCAATTAATAAATATAATCAAGAAATGAAAACTAGGTTAATTTACATGAAGGTTAAATGATGTTAGAAATCGTGGTAATTAAATCAAAAATAAAACTGGGGTTAAGAGGATCATAGGAAGAAACAAAATAGGTTCCCTTAAAAACTCTACCCTCCCCATGTTGGAAAAATAGTAGGTAGATTATGTAGTTTAATTAGGTAAAAGGGGAAAGAGGGACATAATTGTAAAGATAAAGATTAATCCTAAGATAGTTAAACATAATTAAGAGAAGGTGATGGTGAATTAAAATAAGATTAATAAAATAAATTTTAGAGAAAAGTAGAGAACCTCCATGTGGCAAAAACCAACATAAGAATATCCATCTAAGAGATAACTTGAGTTAAATTAGGGAGTAGATAGGGGATCAAATCTTGACTCATTAATTGACTTTAGTAATGAACATAGATTAAGGAGTAAAAAGGGGGATCAAGAGGCAACTACGAGAAGAAATATGAATCTTTTTGAGGTTAGGAAAATACTAGATTTAAATTAAAATTTAAGTAAATAATTTTGGAGACTCTTGATGAGAGAGTGACACATGGGTGGGTGAATAATAAAACTATTGAATTATAAAAATAATTAATTATGCATGACATGCCAAGTGTCACCTATGAGGACTCCTATAAAAGAAGGGGCAAGCCATGGGAGAAGGGACTTTTGGGGGACCCTATTGTTGGATGGATGAGACTATGTCAAAGTAGTGATTACGAAACTATAGTGAGTTTGGTGAGGTAGAGGATTTTAGAGAGGGGACTCTTGAGCCAAGGAGTACTCTCCTCTGCCAGCTATTGCATTCCTCCATTGTACAGCCCCATTGCAAATCGAGGGTTCGCGGGGAAGAAGAGTACCCAAGGAGTAGGCTAGGAGGTTAACCAGTGGGTCATTGCATTCAGATCAAGTACGTGATCATTCACACTCGGAGGTGGCCGACAACAAGGGAAGACAAGCAATGGCAAATCAAGTGGAGTCTTGTCTTTTGGTGAATGGTACATATGTGTTACAATATTTTTTTGTATGATTTATTTATGGCCTTAGTTAAATATACGTAAATTTTATGATATGTTCAGTGAAATTAAATTCAGGGATGTGTTAGATAGTGCTGAATAAATTTGAATTCTCAATGTTTTCCTCTTCTGGTTGTATTTTAGTGTGATCATATCATATCTATTCATATCTATATCTATATCTATATCTTACTATCTATATCTATATCAATCTATATCTATTAATATATATATATATATTATATAATATTATATATATATATATTATGGATTTGGTCCTTACAGATCTATAAATCCTTTGGTCCACATCCTTTGATGAATTTTCTAAGCTTAACTTGCAGCATCTTACCATGGGGATAAGGACTGGCTTACAATCTTCCATCTAGAATTTCTTGAGCATATCTTTGATGTAATTGGTTTGATATATGAATATTCCCTTTTTTGTTGAGAAATCTAAAGCCCTAAAAAGTATTTCAGTTATCCAATCATAGACATTTCAAACTCACTTTGCATTTTTGTGGTAAAGTCTTAATCTGTCATCAATGCTTCCAAATATTATATCATCCACATGTACTTCGATAATTGTTAGGTTATCTCGGTCCACTTTCATATAAAGATTATTGTCAGCACTTCCTTTATTGAATCCCTGTTAATGTAGATATTCGTCAAGACGAGCATACCAAGCCCTAGGAGCTTGCTTGAGACCATATAGAGCCATCTTTAATCTGCAGAAATAGTCTTCTCTGTCAGAGAGCATAAAACATTCATGTTGTTTAATGTAAACTTCTTCCTCCAATTCATTATTTAGAAAATATAACTTAACATCCATTTGGTAGACCTTGATTTTTCTCGAGCTAGCATAAGTGAGAAACATCCTGATAGCTTCCATTCCGAAAATGGGAGAAAATGTTTCTTCAAAATCGATTCCTTCAACCTGTGCATATCCTTTGCAGACTAATCTTGCCTTGTTCCTGGTAACTTGTAATCCTTCAACTGTTTTTCTCCCCTTGAACCTATAATGAAACTTCCATCTTGTTCAAACTACCTCCCTGTCAATCGTAGACTTGTGCCATATACTACTACATAGAATCCTCCTCTATAAACATTAGGAAGTCAACAAACCAGATTGTTCAAAATAGTGAGTCACCTAATGGGCCTTCTTGACTTGAGTCATTATCTAAAGCAACTACTAATTCCTCATGACCTTTTGATTTTACAAATCCTAAAAGCATAACTACTGAAACCTTGTTATCTTCTTTGTCTTCCTGTACTTGTTTCCTTTTCCAAACCTCCTTATTCTTGCAATCTCGAGCCATGTGCCCATAGTTATGACACTTGAAGCATTCAATGTTGTCCATAGGTGATTGCATATGATATCTACAATTGTGAGCGCTATGTCTGTAGTTATGGCATTTGAAACATTTAATGTTTGGCCCATCTAGCACATATTCTCTTCCGAAAAAATCATCGTGGAACCTGTCTCATGATCCTGCAAACTTGCTTCTAGGGTTTTGTAGATAATGATTGTACCTGGAATAAACTTCGCAATCCCTAGCCATATGTCCATAGTTAGCACATAAAAAGCAATAACCATTAAATAAGTTTGTGTACCTCAATAGTTCATTCAGATGCGATGGTCCTTGATAGTTTTACTTGTCAATAACTTTACAATCCTTTGCCATATGCCCATAGTTAGTGCATGAAAAACAATAACCATTAAATAAATGAACATACCTGGAATCTTTTTCATTCTTCTTTGGAGGCAGCGTTCTAGTTTGTTGTGATCCTTTGTTCTTGATTCTTTGGTCTTGTTCTTTGGAGTTACAACATTATTCTTTGGCTTTTCACTTTGATCAACTTCCTTCTTAGAATCATCCTGCGAAGGTGTGGAGCTTGTACCTTCAACAACTAGAGTTTTACCATCTTTAATTGCCTTAATTTTTGCTTCTTCATCTGTCTTATCTTGTAAGTGTTCTTTTTCCAATACCTTGAGTTTTTTTATCTCATCACAGGTTGCATCAAGCTCTTCTTTATTTTGAGCAAGATCTTCTTGGAACCATATTTTCAAGGTATTCCTTTTTTTTTCTTCCTCCTCAACCTGTAGCAAGAGAAGAGTGGTCTTATCTACTTCTCTATTGAGAACCTATATTTGTTCCTTCTGCTTCTCATTTTCAATCCTAAGCCTCCTTATTTCTACTAAATATGTTTCTAATTCATTTTTCTTTTGGTCAACAATGGATATGTATCTTTGATCAGATTCCATCCTTTCAATTTCTACTTCCTGCGTCTGTTGTGTGATCCTGCTAATCTCTGCAAACATTGTGTCGTGTTCTTGTTGCTTTTGTTGGACTTCTCTCTTGAGGTATCGTGTCGTTGTATTCTTGATTTCTTCCAATTGAGTTCTAAGACTACTAATCATATTCTCAGGATCTTCATTTTCTTTGATGAGTTCTTTTGTTGTCTTCAATTCCACTTCAAAAAGTCTTTTCTTTTCCTTTTGACTTTTGAGTTCCTTTATCACCTTGATCACTTGATTTTGAAACTATGTTTTACTCATTTCTCCCATTTCTTCATCATAATCAAAAGGATCTGAATTTTCAATAACATCTTGACCTCATTGCTTTGTTGAATAGAGATTATGAGGCTTTTCCCAAAGAACTTTAGCTATTGAACATTGACCAACTTTTGTTTTCACATAATTTCACAAAATATTAAAAATTACATTCATGTCCTTTAAATTGTACCTTTTAGCTTTGTTGGTAGATGTGTCTCTAGAAAAAATTGATTCCCATACTCCATGTGCTTGCAAATGTACTTCCATCATGGATTCCCATATCCAGTAATTATATGCATCAAAATCATGGATTGGTACACAATACTCACTTTCTTCAGATTTTGTTGTACACATACCTTCCTTTGAAATCCTTGTAACCTGCTTCTTTGACTTTCCCATCTCTATGCTCTGAAAACTGACTTCTAGTGGTTAAGCTATTACTGAAGGAACCAAGCTCTCATACCAATTGTTGGAAACACTAAGACGGAGGGTGAATCAATATTCCTTAGGAATTAGCACTTTTAAATATTTTTAGAGCATTAGTTAATCTTCAATTATTACTAATGCTTATTCAGTAATAATAGTAAATGAAAGAACACAATAGACACAATAATTTTAGGTGGAAAACCCCCTCCGGGTCAAAACCGCTGAATGCTTTTCTAATAAATTCTTTAATCATTAATCTTCAATTATTATTAATTCTTATTCAGTAATAATAGTAAATGAAAGAACACAATAGACACAAGAATTTTAGGTGGAAAACCCCCTTCGGATCAAAACCACTAAATGCTTTTCTAATAAATTCTTTAATCCTCAGCCCCAAGTGAAATGAAAGCAACAACTTCCTAGAATTCTAGAAAATTATTCTTCTCCAGCTCCCACTGGAAGGATGCCCCAATGCCCTGGTTTCTTCAATAGTCAACTAAATGGATGCCTCAACATCCTAGACCAACCTACCACCCTAAAGTGTTCACAGGCTCCAACCTATAGGTGACTTCATGCACCATCCTAGCACCTCCCTACCACTGTATAATGACTTGAATGAGACAAGAGTGTGGATTTTCGTACCAGGGAAAACGATCCACAACACAATATGATTTACAATGATTTTGACTGAACACCCAATCACACTATGACCTACAACCCAACCCATGACATCATCCCAAGAGAGACTCCTATACCTCCCAATAATGCCTTTTCAACTCTAGGAAGATTGACTCTTTTACAATAATTACTCTTCCAATGATGACACTTTTACAACTTTACAATGATGACTCTTGGCCTTGACACTTCATCACAATATACGGATGGATGGCATGTCTTCAAAGGATGTCCTCCTGCAATGCGTCCTTTGATTTGATACTTCTTCTTTTGAATTCTTACTTGAATCTTCTTCTACCTGCATGCAAATTTTCCCGACGAAACCAATCCCAAAACAAATCAAAATACCCTTCAACTTACCTCTACCTGCAAAACACTTCTAAGTGAATAATAATGAATAAATACAAATTAAAATTACAATGTGTACCTGAAGTGTGTTTGTCACTTTTGTTGTTGACTTGCTGCAACAGTAGAAAAAGACTCCCACTCTTGAGATAGGCCTAGACTCTATGCAAGACTATATCCAAAACTGACCTAAAGATATATACAATAAAAATTGATGACAGACCCTAGACTTGTGATAGACCAAGTTCTAAGTACAACAACTAGTGCACAAAAAATTGTCACCTTGACATTCTGCAATCTGTGTGAGTCCATTACCACTCATACTTTCCTCCTTTGCAAGTCTTAAGCCTCGGTTCCTCATATCAAGCCTTAAAAATAAGAGAAATCCCTCAAAAGTCTCTAAAACTCTAGTTCCGCACTTTCTCTTAGCATTACCTGCGGTCCCGCACCTAATGGTCATGTCCCTTGCGGACCTGACTGCTCTATCTCTATGTTATGGGTGCGGACCCCTGTAAAAATAAAAAAGGCGCAAGTATATTCTTAAAAACTCACTTTGAGTCATTTCTAGAAGCTTCTGGAAGGAATCTTGAGGTGGCAAGTTCGCTCCCTTAAGGTTCATGCATCCCATACCTTAAGGAGCTAACCCCTTGATGTGAG
>APFE031399810.1:61653-180653 GCA_000404065.3 Pinus taeda
ACATAATTATTTTCTTGTCTTGGTACTCAGTTAGCTCATAGCTCATCTTATCATCCTCAATCTGATGGGCAAACTGAGATAGTAAACAAATGTTTGGAAGGATCTCTTCGTTGCTTTATATATGATAAACAGACACAATGGGTCAAATGATTGCCTTTGGTTGAATGGTGGTATAACACTGCCTTCCATACAACAACAAAAATGACCCCATTTATGGCACTTTATGGGCATGAACCACCATCCATCACATCATATTTAAGAGAAAATTCTAAGGTTAAAGCAGTGGAACATCACATCGAACATCAACAACAAGTCCTCCAACTCTTAAAGGATAACCTCGTGTTGGCACAGAATAGAATGAAACAACAGGCAGATCAACATCACAGTGAAAAAAGTTTTGATGTAGGTGATTAGGTATTCTTAAGGCTACAACCATATAAGCAAATGTCCCTCAGGCAAGCTAAGAAGGATAATAAATTATCACCAAAGTATTATGGTCCGTACAAGGTGTTACAAAAGATTGGTACTATGGCATACAAATTAGAGATTCCTGTAGCTTCTCGATTGCACCCATAAGCTACCAGTTCAAACAATATTGCCAGAACTTGACAAGGAAGGAAAAATTATATTGGAACCAGAAGCAGCCACAGAAACAAAAACTCGACAGCTACGAAATCGATCAATTTCAGAGTATCTTATCAAGTGGAAGAACTTATCTACTGAAGATTCCACATGGGAGGATGAGAATTTTATACAGAAGCATCCATAACTACTCAAGCGTTGAGGGCAACACTTTTTTTTTAAGGAGGAGGGGCATTGTTGGGGTCCCCATAAATACTAGTGATTACCCCATTACTTTGTAGTTGTACCCTTATTAATATTGTTGTTCCCCTTATTGTGCCCATATTGTCTTATTGTGCCCCAAGAAAGCCCACTATTGTTATTATTGTGCCCTTAACATTATTATTGTTATGTAGGCTCTGATTACGTTTATGAACCCCTTAGATCCTGTATATATAAATGGGAACTTTCATTTGTAACATCCAAGAATTGTTCATTTATGTAATGTAAAGGAGGTTTCCCCCTCGAAGAGGCTGAATTCTAAGGCATTGATCTATCTTTTCTATCTTTTCTTGAGCTAGTTTCATAACATTTCATCGAACACTATTGCTTTTGATGATCCTTGGATCATACCTTCCGATTCTGAGGTGGACTCATTTGGTGATGCAATGCCCTTGAGTCCCTTTGAAGTTGCATATTAGGTTGTACAGTCGTTTTCCGACTCTTGTTCAACTGAAATCGATCCAATGAATGTGGTCCATGGGGAGTCACTTTCAATCTCAACCTTAGATTCAACAACTCTTTCTTATCCTGTTCATACTGATGAGCAGATTCGTGAACCTTTGTCTGTTGATGATTTACCATGGGAAGATCTTCATCATCGATCTTCTTTTGACCTGAGCTTGATCATTTTGAAAATGATTTCTCATCTATTTTTACCACTGATTATGTCAAAGAACCACAGAATCCATTGCAACATCTTGATTCTGAGTTGAATTTGGGAAATATTTCTCGAACGATTCCTATTGACATTTCAATGAAACCTGGAATTATTGAAAACATTCATATAGGTGCTTCTTGTACGGATGAGGAAATCCAAACTTATAATGCCCTATTTCAATAATTCTGTGATGTGTTTGCCTGGTCATATGATAAAATTCCAGGAATCGATCCATCAATTGTTGTCCATGAAATTAAAACTTACCCAAATGCTAAACCTGTCTGGCAATGTTTACGTCAGATACATCCAAGAAAAGTTGTTTCTATTAAAGCTGAAGTTGAGAAATTACTTCAAGCAAGTTTCATTTATCCAATTCCTTTAACAGATTGGGTATCTAATATTGTTCATATTAACAAAAAGTAAGGAACGGGAAGAATATGTATTGATTATAGGGATATTAATCGAGCTTGTTCTGAAGACAATTATCCAACCCCCTATATCGATAAAATTATTAATGATTGTGCCGGTAGTGAAATGTTCTCCTTTATGGATGGTTTTTCGGGTTACAATCAAATTAACATACTCCCTACTGATCAACCTAAAACGACTTTCATTTGTCCATGGGGGACATTTGCTTATTGCAAGTTACCTTTTGGATTGAAGAACATTTTTCAAAGGGCTATGTCTTATGCATTTCATGACATCAAGCAAATTGTGCAGCCTTATCTCGATGATTTACCTGCTCATTCATTACATAGAGCTGATCATCTCACTCATTTATGAGCCATCTTTATGAGATGTAATCATTATCGAATTAGGCTGAATCCACACAAATGTGTTTTCTCTATAGAAACAGGTCATTTACTAGGATTTGTTGTCTCAAAAGCTAGCATTCGTGTCGATCCCTCGAAGGTTGAAGCTATTGTCAAATTACCTCCACCTTCGACTCTTCGCCAACTCCAAAGTTTGCAAGGGAAAGCAAACTTTTTACGTCGATTCATTCCTAACTACACCGAGATAACGAAAGGTTTTACCAGCTTGTTGAAACAAAACACTCCATTCTTTTGGGATGAGGTAGCTATCAAATCTTTTGATGCACTTAAATACACATTGACCCATGCACCATTATTGCATCCTCCCAACTACAACCAGGACTACTTTTATACCTTGTCGTTTCTCATTCCACCATTGGGATGGTTTTAGTTCAGGAATATGAATTCAACAATGAACATGTGATTTTACTATCTTAGTCGAACTTTGAATCCGACTGAGCTTAAATATTCGCATGTGGAGAAATTGGCCTTGGCAGCTGTTCAAGTTGTCCAAAGATTTCATCTCTACATCTTATTACGCAAAACCACGGTAATTTCTGACTGTAACCCTATGACATATATTTTGACTAAGCAATTGCTAGGGGGCAAGTATTCCAAATGGATAGTTATCCTGTAGGAATTTGACTTGGAATTTGAAAAATCCAAGGCAAAGAAATCTTTGGTTTTTGTGGAACTGATGTGTGATTTCCCGCGTACTGATACTGAAACTATGGCGGAAGAACCCATTTCAGATGAATCCTTGCTTCTTATTAGTACTATTTATCCATGGTATGGAGATATAATTTTATATCTCCAAACCCAATTTTTTTGACCTAAAATCTCACGATCTCAGCGAAGGAAAATACGTTTCTAATCCCAACAATACAATATTATTGGAGATACACTCTATCGTCATGGAGTTGATTCTATTTTTCAATGTTGTCTAACTCATGAAGAAGCTGAAAAGGTTCTGAATGACTGTCACTCTGGAGCATGTGGCAGTCATATGTCTGGGTATGCCACAACCCAAAAGATATTGCGTGCTGGTTATTTCTATCCATCCTTATTTAAAGATTGTATCAATGCAGTCCAGAAATGCCACAATTGCCAAATTTTTGATCGAAACATGCATGCTCCACCTACTCCTCTCCACCCTATAATTGCCGTCGGTCCTTTTGCAAAGTGGGGTATCGATTTTATTACATATAACCCTCACTCATCCAACGGGCATGCATATATCATCCTTGTGGTAGATTATTTTAGATTATTTTACCAAATGGGCCAAGGCGATGCCTACATTTTCTGCAGACGGTAAAACTGTTGTCATTTTCGTTTTCAATCATATAATTTCTAGATTCGGTGTTCCTCAATCAATTATTACTAATCATGGAAGTCATTTTCGAAACATCATGATGACTAAACTAACAGATCAACTTGGCTTGCGTCACGATAGTTCTACTCCATATTACCCACAGGCTAATGGTCTGGTTGAAGCAATCAATAAAGTTCTAGTCACTATGATCCAACGAATCATTGGTATTCATCGGCCGAATTGGCATAACATATTATTTTCAGAACTTTGGGCATACCGAACCTCAGTCAAAACATCAACTGGTTTCACTCCTTTTCAACTAGTTTACGGGTTGGAAGCAGTGTTATCCATTGAATACGAAATTTCGTCATTGAAAATAGCCATAGAATTACTCCCAACCACTTCCGAAGAGGAAAAACGTTCATTGTACATAGCTCAACTAGATGAGAATCGACGTGATGCTGCATTAGCAATCAAGACTCATGCAAAATAGATAAAAGCTTAGTATGATCAAAATGTTACACCTCATAATTTTTCGGAAGGAGACCTAGTTTTACTATACGATTAAGAAAACGATAAGCTAGGGGTTGGAAAATTTGTACCCATGTGGCATGGTCCTTTTGTTGTTAAGCGTAAGCTAGCAAAAGGGGCCTATAAATTAGTAGATTTTGAAGGTGTCTCTTTAGGTAGACCCAGAAATGGGCTTTATCTGAAAAGATATTATGCTTAAAGTTTGGTGTGGAGATTTTTGTTAGAATAGTTTCTTTCTAGCTGGTGTGTTTTAGATTAGAAAGTGTGCTAGTTTAGAAAGTGTTTTATCATTATTCCTGCTTATCTTGATTTTACTCTTGATATTGCAGATGTCAACATCTCTCCAAACATACATTGGTTTTGCTGATGGTGCTTGTCGTAGTACACGGAACATTTCTTCTGCAGCTTGGGTTATCTATTCACCCTTTGATGAGTTAGTATCTATGCATGGGGTAAGACTCAATCAAACAACAAATAACATTGCAAAGTATAGTGCAGTGATTGAGTTATTATCTGAATCCATCGCATTTGGGATTTGGAGTTTGATTGTTAGGTTAGATTCTTAACTTGTCGTATTACAGCTTAACAGGGTTTATGCCATTAGAAATCCAGTGTTATTAAGATTATTTTTGAGAGTTCATCTCTTGGAACGTGAATTTGACTACATTGAATATCAACATATTCCAAGATATTTAAATACATTAGCAGATGCAGTTGCTTCTCGAATGTTAAGTAGACATTTACAATAATCAAGAAAGTAAATTTAAAAACATTCCATAAACATGTTATATAAGATAGCCAGTAATAGTGATATATCTAGCATAGAAGTATGTCAAATATACATCGTCTTCGATCATAGGTTGAAAAAGACCTTATGATTGGCAAAAATGATAGTACAAAAATATATAAAATGTCATATGAGTCTAAAAAGATTATCATCCTATCCCTGATGATGATCACGATAACAAACCACTACTCGGGCCACCCTGCAAAGAAACCTCCTAAACGGTCCCGAGACCCTAATCACATAGCACTGTAACCTAAGAGGAATATCATCTATACTAGTCTCTGGGATATCTACTATCAAATGATCTAGATGATTCTCCAATTCGGTCAGGGTCTCTACTAATTGGTCCTATGGGGTTAGTGCCACAGTAGCAGGGTGTCTTCTCTCATAGGGCTGGAGAGTGGTTGGTCACCGTGGACCCATATCTGTATTTAAAACTTTTCACTATCAGTTTTGGACAATTTAAAAAAAAAAAATTAGTTAACAATTTTAGAAAATGTTGAAAATAATTTTACCTGAATCATGCCATTGCTCTCCTGGTGGAAGAGCCATGTCTGGATCACAACGATAATCCATCCCAACATATGGAAAGTCCTGAATCATGAAAAATTGGTTCCCCAACCAACGAAAATACTCAGGTGGAAATCAGATAACCTTTGTGCCCTCCTCAGGATGACGAGCCATCACTGCAACCCAGCGCATAATCCTAGGCTCTCGAGGAAGTCCAGCCTCAACGGAAAGATGTTAGGGACAAACATAGAGACCCTCTCTAGGCCAAAGCTCACAACCAAGAAACCATATCCAAAGTTTTTTAGTTGCTCGTTCTTTGCTCTAGTCAGTTGGCCTTTTACATTCGCCAACACGACATCGCACCAGTTGAAGATGGTGCCTCGAAAACAGTCTACTGCCATTCGCATTTGGGATCCAGTAGCTAGGTGCAATGCTACGCTCCCACATAGTCTGGTGACAATAAATGCGATCACTTTAAGTTCAGGATGGGATATATTCTTAATATCTATCCGTTTGTCCGTAATTTGGATATTACAGAACTCTAGTCGGAGACTAGCGACAGACTGGCCACCTGGCTTAGTCCCGAATAGCAATAATCCTTCACCTCTCTTGGGAAAACTAGTCAAGAAATAAATATCCTCTGGCTTGATTTCGAGTTGGTGGCCACCAATTATGAAACACTAGTCCTGTGTGCTCCACCTATCTACCAGCCGTTGCATAAAGTCTACTTGAGCCCTCATGCCAACTATGACCCAGAATTTAAATAGTCTGCATTTTTTTAATGCCTGTATTGTAGGTGGATGAATTAATGCGGCTAGATCCACATCTTCATGTTCTCATTCCCACCAAATGAGCATTTTGTATATATACATTACAAAAAACGCAGATTAGAACATTTTAATTTCAAAAAATTTGGGCAGAAATAGAAAAAATTAGGGTTTTAAAACATATTTCGCAGGGTCCACACCCGATAGTTAGAGACAGTGTGTAGGTCCGCACTCATCCTTAAGAGAAAGTGCGGGACCCCAACTTTTTCTTTGTACAAAAAAGTCGGGGTCCGCAGGGGACACATGTTGCACCTACGGACCCCCCGCGAGTGATTTTTTAACCAAAATTTTCCTTAAAAAATCAATTTTAAAGCCCTAAAATGAAAATTAAATGGTTGAAATGCAAGATAGGGATGATGTGGATTACCTGGAGCTGACAGTTTTCGATTCCAACGGTAATATTTTCCACAATCTTCACAGGAATTTTCTTACCAAAAACTCTTACTTTTCACTCTGAAGTCAAACGGTAAAAATGAATTTACAAAAGCCCTTTTTATAAGCTTTTTTGAATAAATGAATTTTTAATTTGTTTATTTTTCACTTTAAAAAGGTAACTTTTGATGCATTTTTATTTACTTTAAACAGGTATGAGTAATGCTTTGAGTTTTTGTGCAGAAATATTGGATTTTTAGGGAGAATTGATCATTTTCAACAAAGAGCATACTTTTTCACTTTTTCGGACTCTTTCAAAATTTACGAAAAAACGAAACATAGGGTTCCTCTTTAAGTTCTTTTCTGACTCGTAAAATATGAAAAGATTGCCGAGTTTTTCTTAGTAAAATTGTTAAAACTAAAGTAAAAGGACAGTCCACTTACAACTCTTTTCTGACTGTATAAACATGAAAAGATTGCCAGACTTTTGTCGTTTCAAGTTCGATATTGGTAATAAAATGACGTGTTTTCGATCGCTTTTTTACTTTTTTCAGATTGAAGGCACTAATTATGAAAATTACTCCTTGATCGTAAAGCGGTTCTTATAAAGTATTATTTTATACTTTTTCAAGCTTGGGAGACAAAAATTTACGAAAAAGGACAACCATGGAGTTTTCTTAAGTTTTTCTTCTGACTCCCTAAAATTGAAAAACATTGAGTTTCTCCTATACTGGACTCGTTAAAATTTAACTGTAAAGGACCTGTTCAATTTCAAATGGGACGGACCACTCCTTCTTAGGGTTCAAATTTTAAACTAAGTTGGACTCATCCAAAGGATGAGCTTATAATCAAGCAAATATTATCCTCCTCAAGCTTGTCAAAAATAAAGAGGTACTTGCCAGAAATGGTGGGGGAAAGAGAGAAAAATGAACCTGTTTGTTATACTTTGTGTTTAGAAAAGCAGTTAACCACTCTTGAACATGACACTTTTTCTTCACCTGGGTTGGGAAATCCTTAGCCTAACAGTTAATCAAACCATATTGAAAGTCTTCAGCCAGTTTCTGGGTATTAGCTTTGGGTCAATTGTCACCAAACCATCTGTAGTGTCATTATGTGTTCAAGAGGTCAGTTCAAATAAACCATTCATTTACCAAATATATATCATCCATCTTGACCATCCCTGAGTTAGTCCTTGCCAAATATATTTCTTCAAAACTTGATCTATGATTTCGTGTTGTGGGCTTGCCTATGACGGATCGCTTTCTATTGACTCCAACTCATTATCTAGAAAGATGATCTAGAAATAGTCAGTACCTTGGAATCTACATGCCTCAATGGCAAGTTTCTCACCTTTGACGATAGGTTGCATCATTGAGCTCCGATCAAAGGATTCTGTGACGTATTCGACATCAACTCATTTATTCACATTTCATGGATTGTATTGAGTACTTTGAGGGCCATTGACATTACTGGTGGTTTCTCTCACACTTGTTAATAGTTTACATCATTGACTGGTAATCAAGTGGTTTCTACCATGTTCGACTTCGACACATTCATTCGCATGGATAGAATCGTACTAGTTCGAGAAGCAGAAATCAAGACCTTGGATCTAGTTTCCACCATCCACGCTGCAAGGAATTTTGTTTTTCATTATAAAATGGACTATTCATAAACCGATGGTTGTGCCCATATTGTGTCTCCATATTTCTATACTTGTGATGTATTACAAAATCATTCCTATATCAGAATAGCTTAAATAGTTTTCTAGTCAGTTTTGATCTGAGTATGGGAATGCCTACCTCAGCGATGATATGTTCATATATATATGATATATATTAATATATATATATATATATATATTATATATATATATATATATATATATATATATATATATATATATATATATTTATATATATATATTAATATATATATATTCATTGAATGTTTTACAGGTTCCGACCAGGGTGTCCATAGGAAGATCCTTGAAATGATAAAGTACTTCACTCTTCTTAGATGACAAAAACTATCCTCATCTATTACAGACTTCGCACTTTAGGGGCAATCTGTTGCACAAAAATTGTCACCTTGACATTCTGCAATTAGTGTGAGTCTATCATCACTCATACCTTCCTCCTTTACAAGTATTAAACCTCAGTTCTTCATATCAAGCCTTGAAAATAAGAGAAAGACCTTAAAAATCTCTAAAACTCTGGTTCCACACTTTCTCGTAGCATTACCTATGGTCATGTACCTATTGGTCATGTCCCCTGCACACCTGACCACTCTGTATCTGTGTTATGGGTGCGGACCCCTGTAAAAGTTAAAAAGGTGCAAGTACATTCTTAAAAACTCACTTTGATTCATTTCTAGAAGCTTCTAGAGGGAATCTTGAGGTGACAAGTTCACTCCATAAGGGTTCATGCATCCCATACCTTAAGGAGCTAACCCCTTGATGTGAGGAGCTTATCCCTTTGAAGGAGGACTCTATCCCTTCAATGGTGGACCTATAACCTCCTTCCTTTGCACTATAAAATGAAGCATTGGGTTGGTTACTTGGGGGGTTGAAAGCTAAATATTTTTTAGGGTAAATGCTACTAGAACTTAGTCTTCCTAATTGAGATTTTGAAATGAGAGATTACATACCTTTTGATCTCATTTGGAAGAGAGTGAGGCTTGTCAAAGTAGAGGAGATTCTTGTTTGGACCATGGGAAGAGCTTGTATAGAATCAAGGCACCAAAGGTTATAAAGTTCTTCTATTTCAAAGTTAATACAATCCGGTTTATTTTTCTCAATAAGCTGTGTTTTATGGTTTATCTCATGGATTCCTTGATCACCATGATGAACATGATTTATTATATTAGCTATGCAGGTTTTATTTGATGTGTTCTTGTTTGTGATTGCAGATTCTTAAAAAGAAACTCTTTCAGAGCTGTTGGAGCATGGCTGCCACAAACTAGTGTTGGACTTAAGGTAGGGTCTAAAACACCTCTTTAGTTTTTATTAATGAATCGCAATGTGTTTAGAGAAAGGTAGATTTGTTTGTCCTGCTTGTTGCTAGATATTTGTTGATACTAGGGAGATTGGTCTTATCCGCAAGAATGATTTATCCGGCCAACACTCTTCTGCAAAACTGTATATTTCATCAACTTTTCTTGAGCATTTGATGTGAAATCCTTGATAGAAGGTAGGACTTGTTCCTCTTCCTTATCTAGCATGGAAGGCTCATGGAGTTTCAAATTCTCTATAGTCTCAAATGAGTAAATGAACATATATGGTGGTAAAATGAGTCGATAGGAATTGTCACCCACCTTTTCCAATATCTCAAGGGGACCATACCTTAGAGCCCTTATTTTGTTACCAGGCCCCTGAAACCTCTCCTTGTTCAATTGTAACCATACTATGTCTCCGACCTTGAATGACTTCTCTTTTTTGTGTAGATCATGCCTAGCCTTATACTTCTCCTATGACTTCTACAATGTTTCTTGTACCTATAGATGGATCTACTTGATATTCTCTATAAAACTTTTAGCCCTCAAAACATCTCTTGCAATATCTTCCCTCACTCCTTATTTCCCATATGTAATATCTAAAGGTGAAGGTGGTAAATACCCAAAACATGTCTCAAATGGGGACTTTCTTATAGAAGAGTGGACTTCTCTATTATAAGAATGTTGCATATATACCATATTTTTATCCAAGTCTTCAGATGCTTCTAGTTGTATCCCCTTATAAGTTGCAACAAAGTCATGTTGACTACTTCTGTCTGCCCATTTGTCTATGGATGGAATGTTGTATATCACTTTAACTTTGTGTCCATATTCTCCAAGAATGTAGTCTATAATGCACTAAGAAATATTGTATCCATGTCTGAAATGATGCTCCATGGTATCCTAAAGTGCACCCAGACCTATCCCGAAGAACAAGTTTGTTGCTTCTTGCCCGCTAATGGTCTTTTTGCAAGGCATCTGAACATGCATCTTGTTGGACCTGTCAACTACCATGAACACGTATTCATGTCCCTTCATGTTTTTTGGTAAACCTTTCACAAATTCAATGGAAATGATTTCCTAAGGATGAGTAGGTACAGGTAAGGGATGATATAGACCCTATTTCCTATTTCTAGGCTTGTTGGTACAATAAAGCATGCATCCTCTTATGAACCTAGCTACCTACTCTTGCATCTTGGGCCAATACACATAACTGTGCAAGTTAGAAATGGTCTTCCCTACACCAAAGTGTCCTGCAACCTTGGAGGTCTGAGCCTCTTTGATCAACTGCAATCACTTGTCTTTAGGAACACATAGCTTATCCAGCCTATCGAGTCACCCATCTTGGAGATGGTAGTCAATCGTGTTATCACCATCTTGCACATGACTCTGACTCTGAAATTGTTGATACACCTCCTTGAATTCCTCATCTTTAGAATATGCCTCTCTATATGCATCATGGGTTGATGACTCCATGTGCATAAGAGTCCCCAAAGCTGTTGTCTTTGATGTGGGTGGCCTTGAAAGAATTTGTCCAACTTGTTTGTGATAACCTTATTATAGTTGATCACCAAATGAGACTACTGTAAGAACCCCATCCACTTATAATTCCTGGTCTGTTGTAGCTTACTCTCAGCCTACAAGTACTATAATGGATGGTTATTTGTGTGGATTATTGTTTCCTTTCCCATTAGATAGTTCTTCCACTTCTTCACATCTTTCACCATGGCATAGAGATCCTTATCATTAGTAGGATAGTTAAGGATTACCCCATGAAATACTCTAGAATGGTATCATACATTCCTTCCTCCCTACATCAAGAAAACTCCCATAACATACCCACTTGCATCTGTCTCCATTTCAAAGGGTCATTGCAAGTTTGGTAATTCCATCATTGGTGCTTGGTTGATCTTCCTCTTTATCTCTTCGAAATCCCTTTGCTGACTTTTTTCGCATTGGAAACTCTTTCCACTTGTTATTATGGCGTGGAGTGGTGCTACTACTGCTAAAAATGAGGCTATGAACTTCCTTAGGTACTATGTTGCCACAATGAAAATCCTGACCTTAGAAACATTAGTAGGAACCAACTATTTCATGATGGCCTCCATCTTGGAAGGATCCATCTTCAGTTCTCCTCCACCGATCACATACCCCAAATACATGAAAGATTGTTGCACAAACTCGCACTTCTTGAGATTTTCTAGTATTTTATGCTTCAATATTTTCAGCACCTACATCAAATGTGACATATGCTCCTCCCAGGTAGAATTATATACCAATATATCATCCAAATAGACAATAACAAATGAATCTATAAAAAGGCACAATACATCAGTTATTAATGTCATAAATGTAGTTGGTGCATTACATAGGCCAAATGGCATGACTAACCACTCATTTAAACCTTGCATGGTTTTGAAGGCAGACTTCCATGTATCTTCTTTGACTCAATCTTGGTGATATACAAACTTCAAGCCCAACTTGGTGAAGTACTTTACTTGCTCCAAATGATCTAGAAAATCGTCTATCCTAAGCAAGGGGTATCTATCTTTAGTGTGATTTTTTTCAACGCCCCATAATCTATACACATCCACCAAGTCCCATCCTTCTTTGGCACAATGATGATGAGTGACCCACATGGTGATGTACTCGGTCAAATGACATAGTGTTCCAGCATCTACTACAACTACTTATTCACCTCACTTAATTCTATAACATACTTCCTGTACAACCAAATATTGGGCAATGGGGAGTCTAGAAATAGCTAGATCCCATGCTCCACTTCTCTCTTAGGTTGTAACCCTTTAGGCTCTCATAACACATCCTTGTATTCCTATAAAAAATCATCCAAATTTTTTTTTTGTTTCTTCATACAATCCTCTAGGGATGCCTCACCTCTTATTGACTCCTCTTCAAACTAAATTTCTCTTGAAAACAATAAAACATACTTCTTGCTGGAATTGATCAATTTCTGGGCTTGGCTATCACTTACCAGTGATATTTTTTACTTTCCTTTGTGTGTGTTGATGATGAACGATTTTCCATACTTTACGAGCTGATACTGGTTGGCTTTCCTCATGAATATTGCATCATGCATGTACATGTCTGGACTCCCAAGCACAACTCCATATACATCAAGGGGAGCCACATCTAGGTCTACTTCATCAATAAAATCAGCACTGATAGCAAATCTGATTTTACATTGTTTTGTTACCTTCAACTCTGCATCATTGTTTACCCATCCCAATGGATATGGGTTTGGATGATCATGAAATTCTAGTCCCAACTTCTTGACTATCTTTGTTGCAATGAGATTCGCCTGTGATCCTGAGTCAAATAGAGCACCAATCTTTGTCTTCCTTACCTGTATCTCTATATAGAAGAGTTTGGTCATTTCTCTCTCTTCATGTTGCTAAAGGATACTCAGCTTCACCTCCTTCTATATCAAGGTACACATGATATTCTCATCCACATATGAGTTTATTTCAACTTTGTTTCTCCAATCAATGGCCATGAGATTCTTCTTCTTGTTATCTTTCTTCTTGTTCTTTGAGTTCAGCTTTGGATGCAACTTCAAACATTTTTCCTCTATATGGCCATCGATGTCATAGTGGTTTCCTTGGTTGATAGGATCTTTGCACTGGTGTGCTATAGCTTTCTTCTTCTTATATTTTACCATTTTTTCTTCTTCTTCCCCTCCTTAGAATCTTCTTGTTTCTCCTTCTTCTTCGATCCACTTGATTATGCTCTCCTTAGGCCTATGTTCTCTACATATTTTACATGTACAGAAGCTGCATCCACCAATTTGGGATTCAAAAACATCACTTTCTCATACAGATGGTGGTGCAGCCCCCTTAAATACTTGAGGAATACATTTGGTATCTTTGGGAAGATACCCAACATTATATCCATATTCCCGATTTCCAAGGTGTACTCCTGCATACTTTGTCTCGACTTTTGCCTGAAGTAAAATGCCATTGAATCCACTAGTCCTCCACATACCTAGTGGGATAAAACTATGACTTAATGAGGGTTTTGAAATCCTCCCACTTAGTCACTAGAGGTTTTCACTCCAACCTCATGGTTTCCATGTGGCTCTCCCACCAAGTCAGTGCATGGCCCTCTAATTTCAATCACGCGAATAAGATTTTTTTCCCTTCCTCAATCTTATGGATACTGAAATAAACTTACAGATGTTGCAACCAGTGGTTCATCTTCAAAGAGTTTATCTCACCATGGTATGGCTTGATATTGAATTTTTCTTCCATTTTAAATATGGATTTTGATTGGTTCACAACACTAGAATTGGGTTGATTATTTTTGGGTCCTTCTTCGACTAGTTCTCCGTTTATTCCTGATATTTTGATCCTCATTCTGATTTTTCCTCTCCATTCAAACTGCCATCTTCTCCAAATTTCCCTAGCTTGTTATTCAACGCCGCCATGAGGAGGCTTACATTGTAGTTTATATCTACAACTTGTTTTTCCAACTGCATAAACCTCATCTCTACAAGATCATGAGGTTCATTTATAGATTCATCAGACATGATTAAGGTTTTATAATTTTTGGCCCAACCAATCTAGATCCCTGCAATCTCCACAAAATAACCAAAGATACCTGATCTGATACCAAATGATCTATAAACTATCATGGATATTCCACTAGACTATTTGTCATAACAGATATGATAATATTATATTAAAAATATGAGACTCTACACTATTACAATTTTATTAAACTTTAAGATCTGGAGATTTAACTATAATTAAAGCATGCATGTGAATGGAAATTATGCAAAAAATTAGAGAATGACAAAATAATCTCATGCAAACACATAAGGCACAAGATATTCTCTCTAGGAAACCCTTTCAAGAGAAAACCCAGTTGGAAGGTGAGGTTGCTTTGCTCTCTTTCTCTATCTCTAAATATGGTTGCAAGTACAAATAAGCAATGCTTGTGGCATGTGGGCTTCTATAGTGCACAATTTCTCTCTATGTTCTCTACATCCTATCTCTCCTAGATATATTTTCTCAGCTAAGGAACAAAATTCTCTCAAAATAATGGAATCTGTCTTCCTCCTAGTGGCCCTATTATAACACAGCTCGATAACCTATTGGTGGTTAATTTTGACTACATCAACTCTTATCTAGGGTTACAATATAGACACTTCTAGAGTATTTATATCAAAAACACGTTGATATCCCATTTCCATGAATAATGGGGGCTGATGCAACATCCTCTCAAACTATAGGTGTGAAAATAGGAAGGTTAACTTCTTAGTGGAATAACTTTTGCATACATACTCCGATTGACATGCTTCTTGCATACTTGGAAATATATCTATGTGTATAATGGCATTAAATGGTATCATATTAAAGCGGCAAAGTTTTACCCCTAAAAAATGTCATTTGATGTGTCAAAATTCTCTTGGAAGGTTTCAAACCCCGTTTTTCTAAACAGTGTCTCGCCAATAAAATGGTCCCATGAGTTGATTCCTCCACTTTTTCCACTCCAAATTCATTGAGATGGATGAAAAAAAATAAAATGATCCAATCCAAATAAAAAAGACAACAATCTTTTCTCCAGCGTTCTTCTCCAAACACCAAGCTTCTCTCCCCCTTTGACATCAAGGGCAAAGCGCTGAACTAGGCTAAATGAAGTGATTCTTTTGTAGTGTTGATTGTTGTAGGGTTGATCTTCTTGAAAAATCATGAAATTTGCATATTAACCATGATCCCCTTAAGCCTATGCTAGACCCTCTAAAGATATACAATAAAATCACAAGGCTTTATGACTCAACCAAACATGACTTTCCTATCACCAATGACTCATGATTACATCAATCACCCAGCACAATGGGGTTAAATATTTTACCCAAATTCTATATCATTGTCCCAAAATAATGGGATTACATATATGACATGATTTGCTCCCAATAGCCCATACATGACTAAATTTTACAATGCGTTACATGTTATTTTGTCACCATTAGGAAAATGGCCGCTAATCCATATATCTTAATATCTGATGAAGTGTTCTAAGCACTATCCTATGATGTTGGAAGCAAAAAAATCCCTATAAAAACTAGAATATTGGATTACATTATTGAAAAAAAAACTTTTAAGCACTTGCGTGATTCCCTATCTAGTATCTATGCAAACACAACTTTGACTATTTTGGTTAGCACAATTTTGTGCCCTATCTTCCACGAAAAACTATGCAAATCTCTTAATGAGAGTAAAAATAAAAAGTGATTTATAGAAGCCTTATTGGAGAAATATTTCCCAAATGAAGGAATCGAGCCTCTACATACTTGGGCCTAATCCCTTTGTTCATGGAGAAAACTCCCTCCCTTTGTGGAACCCTAATCCCTCCTTTTGAGAATCTCATACCTTGAGAAGAGGATATCCAACCTTCTCCTCCTGGCCTATAAATTCAACACAGAACAAAGGGTGAGGGAGAGACTTCTCAATGTAAACTTATGTTGCTGAAATAGGGTTGGAAATCTTGTAACGTAAGGGGAGGATTGGAGACCATTGGGGGGAGGCTTACATCATCAAGGAAAGGTTGTATTGCTTCTTCTTTTTCCAATTAATACAAGAAAATTTTTCTTTCCTAATTGCACTTGTTTTAATGCTCTTTGCAAACCTCCTTGATCTTTTAAATAGTTTATCACTAAATATTGGTTTAATATTGTGATATATGTTATGTTGCAATTTTGATTCATTTTGCTTTTCATATTAATCTAGGCTATTATTTTATGCCTTATTTGTTTCTATTCATGCAGGTCTTCTTGTGAAATGATGAGGAAATGCTTTTGAAATCATAAGAAGGACTTTCGCAGGAATTTTGAAGAAATGTAAGAGGCTCTTTCACATATCAAATTTCATATTTTAGTTGTAAATTAAGAAAATATAGCAGCCACTTGTTTAGTTTGTTACTAGATCTCTTTTGAATCTAGGGAGATCGCTCTTGTCCGCAAGAGTGATTTGTCTACCATAACAAATTTGCGACCATACTAGGGAATGATTTGTTCTTAATTATGTCCTCATTTGATTGCTTTCTGTAACCTTGTCTGACTACCTTTTGAACCCTAAAATATTAAAGTTCTGGACTTTTGCTTCTTTTTTTTATTTTTCTTAAGTTTTATCAATTTGTGTGCTTTTCCTTTGGCAACAATGTGCCATCTTTTGCACTTTTCTCTAGCAACAATGCATCTGTGCACTGAACTCAACTGATTTCGTACACAAGTCTCTTAATTTTTTGAAAAATAGGGTTTTCACTGTTGTGTCCATAATTTTATTATTATTATGATTTCTCGATATCTTTACATGTTGCAAAAGTTTGTTTCAATTCGATTGAATGTTTGTGAATTTTCTTCTTTGGAATTTTTTCTCTTAAAAAACCTTCATCTAATGATTTGTTGATTTATCAAAGGAATTGGTAATTGCTGAGTTTTTTTCTGCCTTTCTTCTTTCAAAAGATTATATTTGGTATTTTTTTTGGTTGTTTGTGAAAAATCATTGAGATGATGAAAAATAGCGGTTTTCAAGATTAGGTATTTTTTGCTCATAAGAGTGCTTCTTTTGCTAAAATTGAAATGAAAAGTTGTTTTTATTTTAGTAGTGAAGCATATCATAATTATATTTTAGACATTGTCATATTCATAACATTCATTTGAAAGATTCATTTCAAGATATGTTGCTCTTCTTTTCGCATTTTAGAAAAGTTTTGGGTGTTGTGTGTTCAAAACAAGCTTTTATAATTCTTGTGATTTTGGATGAGTTGAAGTGAAATTTCTACATTGAATCAAACTAAAAGTGAAAATTTTGCATTTACTGAAAAAAATAAAAATAAAAAATAAAAATAAAAATAAAAATAAAAATAAAATAAATTAAATTAAAAATAAATAAATAATTATATATATTATATATATATATATAATACTATATAATATATATATTATATATATATATATATATATATATATATATATAGATAGTAATAATAATAATAATAAATAAATAAATAAAATAAAATAATAATATAATAAAAATAAAATAAATATAAAATAATAAATAAATAAAATAAAAAATAAAAAATAAAAAAAAACCATGGTGAATTTAGAAGTTTTACATTTTGTTTGAATATCGAAAAGACTCTCTCTTTACCATAGCTAGAAATTCATTGAAGCAAAAGATTCATTTTTGCATATTTGTTGCATTAGGTTTGGAAGCGAAAATTGATATCATTTACACCACATATATTAAATCAAATTTAATGAAAGAGAAATTGTAAAAGATATCAAATTTTTAATTAACCAAACATTAGTGGTTATAGGTTAGAAGACATGTTCTGGTGTCTATAAACGTAGAAGTTGTAATTTTTCATGTGCAACACATTTTGCAGGTAATTAGTATTCCACGTACGTAAGTATATGGGAATGTTCTCCACGTACCTTTGGGTATACTATACAATATTTCTATATGGGGATGCTTCATATCATACAGACTCACATTAGACAACGCTAACACAAACTGTATCTCCACATACCTCGAGTATATTTTGGAGCCCCCCTTCCAGGTCGCATATGATCCATAAGTAACCGAGTTAGCCGCCTTTTCATTTGTGATACAACAAACACAACATTTTTGGAGTCTATTGGCACATACTAGAAACATTATTCTACAGTTCACAGTGGCGTAGTAATCCTTTATACCCAATTACCCTTTATTTTTTATTTTGGATGATTATTTGATTTCATAAAATTGTAACAAAACCTTAATAAAATTCATTGTGGTCAAGTTACGAAGATATTAACGTAGAATGCAAGGTTTACCCTTTGAGTACAAACCCAGTCAATTGGAGAATATCAAAGCAGAGAGATCGAAATCAACACGAAATGGACCCTCAGATTAACCTAAAACATCTAGAGTTTTAGAAATGGAAAGAGTAGAAAATGAAATAACTCAACCATGCATAACATAATTAGACATTATTTACTCTCAACCTGAAGTTAGTAAGATTATTCAAGGTGAATCTGAGATCTTTGAAACCTTAGAGACAAAAATACTTGAACCTAAATCTAGCGTTTCCGAGCGTGAATCAACTTCAACTGTTATAGCTCCTACTCCTTTACCATCTTCATCTCGAAGAAGAACTACAATCATAATCGGTTTACCTCCTAGTCTTATAAGTATTGAAGATATTATTGAATGTGAGGAGGAAGAACCACCACACACTCCTCTAACTACTAGTGATCCATTAGTTTTTTCAAGTCTAACTTTTGATTATTTTGACCTGATCCTTGGTATTTCATCCCTTTGAACCATTTCGCTCAAGGTATTTCCCCCTTACGTACTCCTTTCAATTTCACACCTATGTAAATCACGTCAGAAACTATTCCTATAAGCCAATCTATTGTAGATTCCATGTTTAGAAGCTCTTCGGAGTCATTTTTATAGGTGGGCCATTGGTTCCTACTGGATATTTATCACTTACTAGAAATCTTTCAGGATCTGCTCCTTCCCCTCTTGTTTCGCCTTAGATTTTTGGAGTCTCGTCCGATTTATTTACCTCTAATCTAGAGGTAACTTCTCCAGGCATAATTTCTATGCATGAAATACCTCTAACATCTTACCAATATGTTAAGATCATATCTGGTGATAAAGGTATTCCTCAACCAACTCCATCTGGTATTTATTATCCAACTAAGGGGCAGCCATCTTATGTTCCACCTGGAGGACAACCCCTAGTGGAATATATCCTCTAGTTGTAGGACAACCTTTTCCCAGATCTTACACAAATTTTCATCAGATGCCTTAGGTTGGTCCAAGTCTACCTGTTGTGTCTCAACCCTTTATTGGTGCTCCTTTTCCAAGAATGGGAAGTTCTATTTGGAACCCTTCTTATGTTCAATGTATTCAAGCCACTCCACAAGTGCATATTTATCGATCGATTCAGGCTAATGTTCAATTTATACCACATACACCTATTAAAGGCACCCCACAAGTGTTCGGCTAGTATCCTATCCAAAGCATTTCATAGACACCTGTTTAGCAACCTCTTCAAGAAGCCCCACAAGTATCCATCCAGTAACATGTTCAAAGTATCCCACAAACATCCATTCAGCCTACTATAAATATAACTATTCAACAACCAGTTCCAAGTGTACCCAAAATACTTTTCCAATCAATACCCCAAATGACTCTTCAAGGTACTCCTCAAAGATCAGTTCAACAACCTACACAAACGATGCCTTGAGCACTTTTTTATCAAGTCATTCTGACTTTTCAATCTACAGTGCAGATACCTAGTGGGAAACCTAATGTAGTATTGTTTCAAACACCATATCAAGGACAACCTTTTTAAGGTCTAACTTTTCAAGGATAACCTTTTCAAGATCAAACTTTTCAAGGTCAACCTTTTCAAGCTCAAACTTTTCAAAGTCAACCTTTTCAAGTTCAACCTATGTAAGGCCAACTTTATTTGAGTCAAATGGTATAGGGTCAATCATATCAAAATCAAAGTTTTCAAAGTCAACCATACTCTAGTCATACTTTTCAAACTCAATCTAGTTTGGATTACTTTGGTTAATTTGGGGGAATGAAAATTCCAAATACTCAAGCTATTCTAGGATATCATGGATATCCTCCTCTAAGGTTTGTACTTAATCCTCAAGGGTATCAATACCCTCAAAAAAAAATTAACCGATGGTTATCTATTATAGCAACTTTAGATTTACCAAATTTATCTCGACACACAAATGATCCTATCTACAATTATCCTTTTTGGTTGGCAATTCCAACTAAATTACCAAGAGATACACTGAAATTGAACGTAAATTGGCAGAATATACATTAAACCATGTTATGAAATATCACCTAGGGTGTTATTTAAATTAATTAAATGATGATTCCATCAAATTATGACTCTTCCAACAAACTATAACAGGTTCAACAACATAATGGTACATTGAGTTACCATGTGCCTCTTTCCACAATTTCAATTTGTTAGCAACAACATTTTTAACACATTTTAAGTCCCCATTCGATATGACATTGGTACCAAACTTTTGACTTCATTAAATCAATCCAATTCTCCTCACATTTCAGATCACATACATGAATGGAGGCATAGACGTCATTTAGTATAATTTTATATTCCAAAACAAATATTAGAAGATTGGTTCAGCAAATATTTCCTTTCTGATATAACAAAAGATGTTGCCAAAGAAGGATTTGTAACAAAAGAGAAGCTTATAGTTCATTCCCAATATCTAGACCTTATCTATACACAATCTAGCACTTTGTACAAAAAGATTCCCAAATTATCTCCTCCATCCAATTCAGATCAATAAGCTTTGACTCCTATAGGATCTCACAATATTGGTGGTGTAATTGGTTTTTTCAACCAATAGTTAAAGGGTAAATCAACTACTCAGACTTTAGCTATACAAAATGCACCCAGTGAAAACACTTCTCCTAAACTTGCTTCTGAAATCAATGTAGTAGAATCATCTACTAGTAAACAATATGGAAGTAAGAAAAAAGGAAAATTAAAAGAAAAAAATGCCTCTCAAAAGGTGAAACCAACAAAAAATGAACCTTCCTAAGAGAAAAAGAAACCTCATTATCCTTGTCTAATTTTTAATGAAGATCATTATACTAAGGAATTCCCACATTGTGTTGAGGTTACTAAATTCCTCAAGGGTTCTCCCATGCCTGTTGTTTTGAAAGATGCTTTCCCTTCTCAAGAATAAAATTATTTCTTATAATCCATCCTCTTTATTAGCATCAGAAAATATCATGATGATGTCTTCACAATTTTCAGTAGTAACCAGATCAAAAGACCATGGATCTAAAGCTCTTGTAAATGGAAATGATGTTATTTAATCTAGTCAACCTTTCATATCAATTCCACCTCCTTCTAAACCTTTGCATATAGAGAAATAAAATCCTAACATGGTAATTTATTCCCCTCCTAAAGGTGTTATTCATAATTCATATTTTAATCCACATGCTAGAGTGGCTCAAAATTACAACATTGTTGAAGACCTAGCTCAGTCTCCTTCAGCAATGTCAGCCGTTGAAGTGTTGTAAACATGCCTAGCACAAAGGAAATTACTATTATCATCCATTGGAGAAATTGATCTTCAAGACTCTAATCTCATCATCTTTGATCTAGAAATCCATATACCTAGACTCCCACATCAGTTGGCATTTCAAATACCAGTTTTTGTTAAAACCAAATAAGTCTTTCATACAGTAATTGATGAGGGAGCCTCTACATGTATTATGTCTATTTCTTGTTGGAAAACTTTGGGTTTTCCAGCTATCAATCAGTCACCTACTACTCTTAAATCCTTTGATGGTAGATTATTTCGACCTTACGATATTTTGAATGACTTACCAATAGAATTAGAAGGTAAAATGGTTATAATTGAGGTAGAAGTTGTTGGTGCCCAACTTGATTACAGTATTTTACTAGGACGAAGTTGGACTTATGCAAAATCTAAAGTGGTCTCATCACTTTTATGAATGATATTTTTTCCTCATCAAGGGAGGATAGTGAAAGTAGACCATTTTTCCTATTATACTTTTGATCATAAATCTACTAGTAGTGTACCCTTTATTGGGAAAACGATTACTCCATATGAAGATATTAGTGTTTTTTTGCTGAAAGATTCATCATTGACGGGGAATATCACACTCCCTTCACCCGACATTTATTCTAAGGTTTCCCAAGTCAATATGATCTCATCAAGCACTTCTAAATCATATGATCCTTGGATTGTGCCTTCATAATCTGATTTGACCACATATGGTGACCAAATGCCTCTAAGCCCAATGGAATTGGCTTATCAGGTTGTTCAATCATTTTCAAAACCACTCCCTATTGACAATGATCAAATGAATGTGATCATTGATGAGTATTATCAATCCTCTTGGTTGGATCCAATCTCATTTCCTAATCCTTTCGATATTATGTTTCCAACATATGAAAGCATCATGGAATTTATGACCATAGATGAAATTCCATGGGACAATTACCATCATAGGTCCTCTTTTCTACCCAACTTTGAAAAGAATTATCATCAATTTTCCACAATGTTTTCACCTGATATTTTAGATAACCTTGAATTCTCTATATTGATTTTTGAATCCAAATCTAAAAAGAATTTAGAGAATATATTTTCAACTATTCCACTTAATATCTCAATGAAACCTAGAATTATGAATAACGTCACATAGGTGCCTTATGTTTAATTGATGAAATCCATACCTACAAGGCCCTATTCCAAGAATTTCGTGACATCTTTGCCTAGTCTTATGAGGAAATTCTAGGAATCAACCCGAATATAGTAATTCATGAAATCAAGACTTACCTGGATGCTAAACTTGTTAGGTAGAGATTACATCTAGTGCATCTTGAGAAAGCTTCTTCCATTAAAGTTGAAGTTGTAAAACTTCTAAAAGTGGAATTTATCTATCTTATTCCCTTGACTAATTTGGTTTCTAACATCGTTCATGTTAACAAGAAGCAAGGGACAATTAGAGTATGCATTGATTATAGGGACATTAAGAAAGCTTGTCCTAAGGACAACTATCCTATGCCATATATCAATCAAATAGTTGATGATTGTGTCAGGAATGAAATATTTTATTTTATGGACAGATTTTGTAGATACAATCAAATTAACATACTCCATGTAGATCAGCATAAAACCGCGTTCAATTGTCCATGGGGAACCTTCGCTTATCTAAAACTTCCATTTTGACTGAAGAATGTTGGCGCTACTTTTCAACAGGTTATGTCTTACGCTTCTCATGAAATTTATTATATTGTACAACCATATTTAGATGATCTACCAACTCATTCATTGAAACAAAAATATCATCCAGAGAATCTAAGAGCAATCTCTATCAGATCTAGGCATTACAATATCCTCTTAATTCCACACAAATGCATTTTTTATGTAAAATCTGGTCAATTTTTGGGATTTGTCATTTCTAATAAAGGAATTCATGTTGACCTCCTTAAGGTAGAGGCTATTATAAATTTTCCTCCTCCTTTAAATATGCACCAACTACAAAGTTTGCAAGGGAAAGAAAACTTTTTACATCGATTCATTCCAAATTATGCAGAGCTAACTAAAGGTTTTACTCAGCTTTTAAAAATTTAAAGGGCATCTCTTTTGAATGGGTTGAAACTACTCAAAAAGATTTCAATGCACTTAAGCACATGTTGACTCACAAACCTTTGTTGCATTTGCATGTTTATCACTGAGATTACATTTTTTATTTAATTGCATCTTATGTTGCCATTCGTATGGTACTAGTTCAAGAGGATGAATTGAACAATGAACATGTGATCCTAAATGGATAGTGATCCTATACGAATTTGACTTGGAATTTGTGAAATCTAAGTCAAGGAAATCATTGGTGTTTTTCGAATTGATTTGTGAATTTCCCTACTCTGGAACATAAATAGTGGCAGAGGATTCTCTTCCAGATGAATCACTCTTTCAAACTAGTACATTAGACCCTTGGTTTGGAGATTATTATTTAGCTTCAAACTCAAACTTTTCGGCCTCAATTATCTTAAACTCATTTGTATTTGGTGCCAATCTCAAAAATATACCATTATTGGTGATACACTTTATCATCATACTATTGATTCTATTTTTAGATGACGTTTGACACATCATGAAGATAAAAAAAGCATTAAATATTTGTCACTCCTGAAGCATGTGGTGGTCATATCTCAGGGTTCACCACTACCCGAAAAATCTTGCGCATTGGATATTTTTGGCCTGCCATGTTTAAATATTATATTACTCCAATCTAGAAATGTCATATTTGTCAAATTTATCATCGTCAAAATGTGTGCACCTCATACTCCCCTTCACCCAATCATATTTTTCAATCTCCTTGTGAAACGAGGCATCGATTTTATTACAGGTAACCCTCACTTAGTCGAGGGGCATGGGTATATTATCATATATGTGGATTATTTTACAAAATGGGTTGAGGCAATGCCTACATATAGGGATGATGGTTAAAACACTACTCTTTTCATATTCAATCATGTAATTTCTAGATTTGGTGTTCCACAAGGCATCATCACAAGCCATGGTAGCCACTTTTGAAACTTTATGATGACATAACTTGCTGAAAATCTAGGCTTGCTTCATGATAACTCAACTCCATATTACCCACAAGAAAATGGCCAAGTAGAATCCATGAACAAAGTTTTAACTACTATGCTTCAAAGGATTATAGGAATTCATAAGCGAAATTTCGTGAAATTATGGATTTACTCCCTTCCATCTAGTTTATGGTTTGGAGGCAGTCTGACCCATTGAGTGTGAAATTCCATAATTAAAACTAGCAAATGAATTATTGCCTACTACTTTTGCAGAGGAAGAAAGTTTTTTGTACTTAGCATGTTTAGATGAGAATCACTGCAATGTTTTACTAACTAGTGAGACTCATCAAAAATGAGTTAAGGATCAATTTAAACGAGATGTAAATCCTCACAGATATTTAGAAGGTGACTTGGTCTTGGTCTATGATCAAGAACATGATAAGTTAGGAACCGGTAAGTTTGAACCTATGTGCATGGCCCCTATATCATAAAATGTGTACTTGTAAAGGGTGCCAATGAGTTAATTGACTATGATGATGTTCCTCTAAGTAAGCCTAGAAATGGGCTTTACCTAAAAATGTACTATGCTGAATTATTGCATGGGTACATTATATATTGTTGTATCATAGTTTGCATATGTGGAAATTTTACTTCCTTTTTTAATTCCTTCTATTTCCACGCTTATCTTGTGTTACACTTGAATTACAAATGTTGATGTTCCCTTAAAATTATATTGTCTATGCTGATGACACTATTCATTATACTCATAATATGTCTTTTGCCGCTTGGGCTATCTATTTTCTCACCGATGAGTTAGTAACCCTGCATGGGATATGCCTTGGTCAAACGAAAAACAATATTTCAGAATATAGTGTGATCATTGAACTATTATCCAATTCCATATCATTTGGAATTCATTGTTTAATCATTAGAATTCATTATCAACTCATAGTATTACATTTAAATAACAGTTATTTAGTGAGGATTTCTACAATGTTAAGGATGTTTTTATGGGTTCGCCCCTTGGAAAGGGAATTTGATTACATTGAATACCAACATATTCCAATACATTTAAATACATTAACGGACGCATTGGAAAATTATGTATTAAATTGACATTTGCAACATTTGTAAAAAGAGAAACAATAGTCATTCACATATTTGACAAAATAAGCTGAGCAAATAGAAGTAGCTTTCATTAGTCATATTGTTTGTAAAAAGTTTTAGTTTACAAAAATGTCATCCAAGACATATGAGGCCATGTGGCCTTTATTATCTAAACATGTTAATAGACCAAAAACATAAAATCTAGCCCTATGACTAGAAAATAAGCATGATGATCATGATAGTAGACAATGGCACATGCTACTCGTTGTAACATATGGATATTCAACCCAACTACACCTACTATATGCCTCTATTAGCGGAGAGGCAAATCAATAATCCCAATATTTGGGATATCCAGAGTCAACCTCTTTAAGTTATGCTCAATCTCAGTGAAAGCATATGTCGCCTCTAGGTTTTGTGCTGTGGAGTTGACTTCTTGTCATGTTTTTCAAACTATTGCATTGCTTCCAGTCTAACTATTCACATATCTGCATGATTATTTCAGATGATTAGTTTTGGATGTATAAATAAAATAAATTTTGAAAAATATAAAATAACCAAAATGAGAATTTTTACGTATGTCACCCCATTGGATTCCTGCAAGGAGTGGGATGTTTGGATCACCCATATAATCCATTCCTACATATGGGTAATACTCAATCATGACGATTTGGTGATTCAGCCATCTAAAAAATGTAGAAATATATCTCACCACCAAACCATCACCACCTTTTTGGTAGGCCATCAATGTAACCCGTTGTAGCATGCGAGGATCTCGTGGTCCTCCCATCTCCATGGACACTTGTATAAAAAGGAGAGGAATCATTTCTAGAGTAAATGATATAACTATAGAACCATATCCAGAATTGTTTATTTTGTCATTATTTTCTCTCATGAGTTGCCCTTTAATATTGGTAACAACTCCTTTGCACCAGTTAAACACAATGGGCTATAAGTACTCTAGTGAAATTTGCATTTGGGATTTGGTAACAATGTGAAATGTAGCACTTTCACATAGCCAAGAAATATTAAATTCAATGGTCCTAAATGGAATTATTTGGATGTCTTTTATCTTGATACTTCCATCACTGAATTTGGACCTAGTAGCACAATGTTGGGCTAAATAATCTTTTGTTGGTTCACCACCTAGTTTACCTCCCACCAATGAAATATAAGTTCCACAATGTGAGTGATCCAGGTCTGGGTAGGACAAAGGACCCTTCCAAGACCTTTTACTTTTGTGATGTGTTGAATTGCATTTTTAAAAGAACATAAACAAATACATCTGCATGTTGTAAAGAAGAGGAACATGACAATCATCAGTACATGAAAACATAAGTCATTGATAATGGAGTTTGTCCATGAGGAACTACATCTCCAAGCCTCAGTATCAAGAAGGTTTAGTTCGCTGCATTATGTGTTATAAATCTAAAGATATACATGTATGTTATCACTGTCATATAGGAAACGCCCTCACACGAGAGTGGATGGAAACCCCCAATACACGTTCCAAAATAGGATCTTCCCTCACGCAAGAGTCGCTGGAAGTCTCCAATACATGTTCCTATCTAATGACAAAGAGAATCCCATTTTTTCAAGTTACATGTGGATCTCAAAATAACATAAAATCCATAACAAGACATCTCTGATCCACATCAGCAAACAAGAACTCACATTAAAACATCAAGCACAAGGATCAAATCAACGCAATGCAAACTCATAATGATGATTCTACATCACATCGAGTGAGAATCGTAACACATCTCATAAGCCATAAAAGGAAGTATAATGCAACAACACTGTATATACCTCAGCACCATGGATGTATATATATTGAGCTCCTTTGCTACTGGCCTATTGTACCATCACATCTTGTAGCATTGATCACCATCAAAATGTCTACTCGTACATTGAGTATTGACACCTACAATAGCATATAAGAAGTGGACAAAAAATCAAGGCCTCTACTATAGAATCTGATGCTGCCATCAAGTTCGTGTCACTGAGAGGTATAAAATCAACATAAAGTTTGTCCAATTTGGATGCTGGGAAAATTTGGCCCCTCTCAAAGTTGGGTTCAAGCATCTACCTCTATTCTTGCTCATGGTTCCAACTGCAAATACAAACTCAGACTCGAAAATCATGCATGTACCTCCATTGGGCACACTGTACAAATGAGGGGTTTTTAAATGAGTTTCATGGGCAGATTAAACAAGGGGGCCATTGTCACATTGGCTAATAAAAAAATCGTTGAGGGGTCAGGTGGTCAAACCTTGCCCCTCCCATTTTTAACACATGTGTATTTGATTGTTTAACTATGTGGCAGTGGGTCCACTATTTTGGTGGCCCATGCCCATTTTTCCACCGATAGTTGTTGTATAGTGGGAGGTGGAGAGGTTCTGGGGGTGGCAGGGTTGATAGCCCCCGCCCTCACTATGGTGTTGTTGAGTGGAGCTCCGGGCTGGCGGGGTCATGGCTACCCACCCCTAACATGGTTACGATGGTTAAGGGAGGGTTGGCATGGGTCATGACCTATTGGCCCATAATTTCTTTTTTTTTTTTTTTTTAAACATTGGATATTAGGTGGGGTGGCAGGGTTGGTGCCTGCCATCCCTAAATATTCGTTTTTTTTTTTTTTTTTTTTTTTTTTTTTTTTTTAACAATCCATGGCCATTTTTGAAAATCAGAAAAATGACTGAAGGAGACAATTTAAATAGCCCACAAATTCACCTGAAATTTGTCCTTGGTTGGCCAAAATCTGGTGGTTGGATTTTGTCCAAATTGTTGCCTCCTTAAGCTTGCAGAGTCACCCAAGTTAACCCTAAACTTTGACTGCTCCTAACTTTCTCATGTGGGCTCAATATGATGAACCGTTCACACCACCATGATCATGACAATGAGATATTCAACATGAACCTGGTTCAAGCATGATTCAATAACTTTCATTTTTTAGCCTTTTCCTAGTCACTGGTGTTCGACGAGCCACCTGGATCATTCCTCCCCACCGAGGAGCTTTTGGTCCTCCAAAAGCATCAAAGTATTCTGCAATTGTGTACAATGTCTACCCCATAAGTGTCCTGAA
Source organism: Pinus taeda (assembly GCA_000404065.3). Taxonomy (NCBI): domain Eukaryota; kingdom Viridiplantae; phylum Streptophyta; class Pinopsida; order Pinales; family Pinaceae; genus Pinus; species Pinus taeda. Next base: position 90,636 of record APFE031399810.1, read on the forward strand.
ATGTCACCCTTCATTCTCCTTCTCCTTTGTCCTTCAGAGCCATAAGCAATGAGCCAGCACCGATGTTCTCTGCAAACCTATAGTACATTTTTGCAAGTTAATGCATATGACCAACTAGATCCAAGCATCTCATACCTTCCATGAGTTTATAACACATACTTGATGGTTAAGTTTACATTAACATGAAAAATCAATAATAACCTAGCTATCGAAATAAAGCCACACATCATTGTCACTCAAACAAGTGATGGAAACACATCATCACTTTTACAATGCAAATGTGACAAATGATTTACAATAACATAGCCATGACAAGCAATAAAATCTAGAAAACAATTTAGAGAACCATCTCTTTATCATAGCAAATAGACCATCTCCCTATGGAAGATTTGCTTGCTGATTGACTCTTTCAACTACGTCATGTACATATGTTTTGTTTGAAGGGCACTGTGGATGGGGCCTCCAACATGTGGCTCTTTGATGGCCAATTTTGTTGCAATGACTACAATGAGTTTCTTCCTCCAAATATGTTTAACATGCCTCTTTCTCTGCTGTGGGAAAGGCCTTTCACACCTCATCTTCCTTTGTGTTTTCATTCGTTTCCAACACCTTGAAAGCACATGGTTATGAAAACCACAAAAATAATATGCATACGTATGCTATGACTCATGTTTATCCTTAACAACATGGTGATAATAAAAAAGAACACGATTATAATATCAAGACTTGTTAAACCTTCCCTGGTGGTTATGGTTGCGAGCATGGTGATGAGAGCTTGCCTCAGCTCTCTCCCTACAATGTGCATTGTCATGGGATGATGGTGAAGTGTTCCCATCCTCCTCTTTCTTCGATAGTCTCAACAATATCATGGAAGATTTTGTCTTTGTTTAGCACTCCCCTTCATTGTATCCCAAGCCTGCATAACGAGGTCTCTGCACAACCTCCAATGGTGTAACATGCCTTGGCCTTTAGCACCAATACCTCCTCCTTTATAACCCATCTTGGTAAGGAGTCTCATGCTTGTATCTGCAATGGGTATCTCCACATCTCCAACAGAAATGAAAACATGTGAAGATGAAGTTGAAGAATAATTATGGCTGTTTACCTCAGATGTCAATGTCGACATAGGTGGAGAGGGTTTCTCTATGCCTTCATTGCATTTAAGTTCCTCCAAGGCCTCTTTCATGGCTTATAGTTGAATCTACAACCCTTGCTTCTCCTCCTTCTCCTTCTGTAGAAGTGTCTTTAATACATCATGCTCTACTTGAAGAATCTAATCGGCACACTTCAATTCTTCTAGGGCCTCTGTCGTGGCTTGCAATTGAAGCTGCAATTGATGCTTCTCTTCCTTCTCTTCTTGTAGAATCACTTTCAATGCTGAGTTATCTACTTTTTGTTTCTCATAATCTTTATCCAACATGTCCAACTTCTTACACAACTTGATCATGACCTCGTACATGCCTTTGTCCATGATGGTTGCAGGTTTAAGAGCAATTCACATCAACAAGAAGACCGCTCTGATACCACTTGATCCGGGCCTCGGTAGAACAAAGGACCCTTCCAAGACCTTTTACTTTTGTGATATGTTAAATTGCATTTTTAAAAGAACATAAATGAATACATCTACATGTTGTAAAGAAGAGGAACATGACAATCATCAGTACATGAAAACATAAGTCGTTGATAACGTAGTTCGTCTAGGAGGGACTACGTCTCTGGGCCTCAGTGTCAAGATGGTTTAGGTCGTTGCATTATGTGACATAAAGTTGAATATGTACATGTATGTTATCACTGTCATATAGGAAATGCCCTCACGCAGGAGTGGATGGAAACACCCAATACCAGTTCCACAACAGGAACTACCCTCACACAGGAGTGGCTGGAAGCCTCCAATACATGTTCCTATCTAAGGGCTCAGAGAATCCTATTTTTCAAGTTACATGGGGATCTAAAAATAACATAAAATCCATAACAATACATCTCTGATCCACATCAGTAAACAAGATCCTGCATCAAAACATCAAGCGCAAGGATCAAATCAACACAATGCAAACTCATAATGATGATTCTACATCACATCGAGCGAGAATCGTAACACATATCATAAGCCATAAAAACAAGTATAATGCAACAACATTGTATATACCTCAGCACCATGGATGTGTGTATACTGAGCTTCTCTGCTGCTGGCCTATTGTACCATCACATCTTGTGGCATCGATCACCATCAAAATATCTACTCGCATGTTGAGTATTAACACCTACAATAGCATATAAGAAGTGGACTAAAATTGAAGGCCTCTGTTGCAGAAACTGACACCACCATCAGGTTCATGTCGTCGAGAGGTATATAATCGACATAAAGTTTTTCCAATTTGGACACTGGGAAAATTTGGCCCCTCTAAAAGTTGGGCTTAAGCATGGTTCCACCTGCCTCTATTGTTGCTCATGGTTCCACCTACAAATACAAACTCAGTCTCAAAAATCATGCATGTACCTATGTTGGGCACACTATGAAAATGAGGGGTTTTTAAATGAGTTTCGTGGGTGGATTAAACAAGGGGGTCGTTGGCACATTATCTAATAAAAAATTCGTTTAGAAGGGTTGGGTGGTCAAACACTGCGCCCCCCCCCATTTTTAACACATGTTCGTTTGATTGTTTAACTATGGGGTTAAGGGTTCACTATTTTGGTGGCCCACGCCCCTTTTTCCGCCAACAGTTGTTTTATAATGGGAGGTGGAGAGGTTCTAGGGGTAGCGGGGTTAACATCCTGCGCCCCCACTATGGTGCTATTGAGTGGAGCTCTAGGGTGGCAGGGTCCTGGGCGCCACCCCTAATATGGTTTGGTGGTTAAGGGAGGGTCAGAAGGGGTCATGGCCCATTGGCCCATAATTACTTTTTTTTTTTTTTAAACATTGGATATTGGGTCGGGTGGCGGGGTTGGTGGTGGCCCGGCACCCCAAAATATTTACTCTCTCTCTCTCTCTTTGTCTCTCTTTTCTCTGATAATATATATATATTAATAATATATATATTATATATATATTATATTGTATATTATAGATATCGTGCCATTTTTGAAAATTGGAAAAATTATCGAAGGAGACAATTTAAATAGGCCACAAATTCGCCTAGAATCTAGCACCGGTTAGCCAGATTTTGTCCAAATTTCTACCTCCTTAAGCCTGCTTAGTCACCCAAGTCAACCTTGAACTTTGATTGCTCTTAACTTTCTCATATGGGCTTAGTTTGATGAACCGTTTGCACCACAGTGATGATGATGATGAGATCTTCAACAAGAACCTAGTTCTAGCATGATCTAAGCACTTTCATTTTTGAGCCTTTTCCCACTCCTCGGTGTTCAATGAGCCACCTTGATCAGGAGAGCCCCATCAAGAAATAGATATCATTGGCATCAATGGTGATTATTTGATCTCCAACTAGAAAACATTATTCTTCGACATTCCAAGATCTTACCAACCATGTTAATAAATCCACTTGGGCTTTCATCCTAGGAATCATAAAATATTTGAGCAAACCACAGTTTCTCAAAGCATGAAATGTAGCTAGATCATTTAGGCCCTCAACATCTTGTGCTTCATGTTCTTTCTCTCTCTCCATTACATTTTAACACTTCAAACACCTGAAATCAATGATGGAAATTGGTTAGAAGAAGAATATAAAAGAGCTTTGCAAAAAATTGAGCATTTTTTCATTATTTTTAAAATTCATCGTCGCTTTGCACAGTATCCTTTTAGGTACAATGCACATTTGCACAATTCCATTTTAGATAAACTGTGAAAATCGTGTTTTTCCACAAGTGGGAAAAATCAGGTTTGTGCAGTCTCGATGAAGAGGAACTATGCAAACCTAAGGGCGCATTTTAAATTATTAAAAACTCTCAAAAAGGCAAAAATCACCAGTAAAATGAAAAATAAAAACTATCAATTTGAAGGGTAAGGGATGATCTTCTACCTGGAGAAAATAACTCATGAAATAGTCTACCGTCTAATCACAATCTACTACTGAAGTTTTACGTAAAAATGCTACTTTCAAACATATCCCAAATGGTAAAATAAATTTTCAGTTTTAGACTTTTATAAGCAAAATAAGATTATTAAAATAATATTTTCTTCCTTTAGCTTCTAACATTCAAATGTTTTAACGTTTTTTACTACTTTTCGAGCAGATATTATGATTTTTTGGTTGAATGTGTAGTTTACAGGTTTAATCGTGAAAATAGATCATTTTGGCGATGAGTAAAGTTTTATCACTTTTTCAGAATATTAAAATTTAGGAGAAAGAAAAACCCTAGAGTTATCTTTAAGCTCTTTTGTGAATCTTGAAACATGAAAATATTGTTGAGTATGCGTTTTTATTTTGAACTCGTTAAAGAAACGAAAAACATTTGTTTGATATAAGTTTACCACTTTTACGGATCATGTGGACTATTTACAAAAAAGGTATACTTTGACTAATCATGGTCAAAAGAGTTCTCTCCTACATTATTTTACCCTTTTCCAGGATGGAGAGATTAAATCTATAAAAAGGGACATTTTGGAGTTTACTTATGTTTTTCTCCTGACTCCCTAAATATGAAAAGCACCAAGCTTTACTTTCTCCAAGCTCGTTAAAACTTTACGTTGAAAGAGATAAATGAATTTTACTTTTATGTATTTTCAAACTCTTTAAATATGAAAATGACGCCGAGTTATCCCTTCACTAGACTCATAAAATATAAACAATGCAGGACTCATCAATCATGATGACACTGAACCACTCCTTCCTAGGGTTCGTTAAAAATACTCGGAATGACTCATCTGAAGGATGAGCTTACAAGACAAGCATATGTCATCATCCTCAATCTTACATAAAAATAAAGACGTACTTGTTAGTTATTGTAGGGGAAAACTAGAAAGAAACATTTGTTTTTGCATTGTTATAAGGCAGTATGTCACTCTTGAACATGAAACTCCATCAGTTTTGTGTCAGCGTTGGGAAATCCATTTGCCTCCCAATTGACCACACCTTATTGAAAGTCTTCAAATCGATTTTGTGCCTTATGTTTGAGTCAAATGTTGTTAATTCAAAATTTCGTGTCACCAATATGTTCAAGAGAAGTTCAAACTTAGTTAAAATTACCTTACAATTGATATCCTTCAATCACGTCGGCCATCCCTGAGTCAGTCTCGAATCACTCCAAATTTGTTCTCCAAAACTTGAAATGAGTTTCATGTTGTAGGCCCTCTTGCGACGAGTCACTTCCTATCGACTTTAACCCATTATACAGGAAGTTTACTTAGAAACCTCCTTTAGTACCTTAAGCTTGCATACCTTAATGGCAAGTTTCACGCCTTCGACAATAGGTTCTCATCATTGACCTTTGATCAAATGATTCTATGAGTGTTTAACTTCAAGACATTTATTCACACTCCATAGATTGTACTAGAATTACTTTGAGAACCATTGTTAATATTGGTGGTTTCTCTCACACCTATTAACAGTTCACATCATTGAATGATAATCATGTGGTTTCTACCATGTTCGAATTTGATACATTCACTCACATGGTTAGATTCATATTGTGGATCAATAGAGATGAAGACCAAGACCCTGGATCTAGTTTCATCCATCCAGGGTACGCGGAGTTTCAAAATATTCATGATTGAAAAATAGATCCATATTTGATGGTTGCATCCATACTGTGTCTACTATTGACATGGATCTTCGTTTATTTCCATACTTATTCTTTGAGATACTTTTACTCTGAGTATGGGAATGCCTACCTCATTGATGATTATATAAAGATATTGTATCATAATCCTTGATTGTTTGTTTCATGTCTCTAACCAATTGGTCTCTAATATGAACTTTGGAATGATAAATTGCTTCAGTCCCCAACATCCTTTTTGAATTTTCACTTTAGGTGGGAATCTATTGCACATCATTTTGTCACGATTAGGAAAATGACTACTTATCTAGATGACGCATTATCCGTTGAAGTGTTCCAAGAATTCCCATACAATGTTGGAATAAAATCAATCCCAAATAAAATAAGAATAATGGATTACATTGTTGAAAAACTCACTTTTAACCAATTACAAGGTTCCCTAGCCAGTATCTGCACAAACGCAGTTTTGACTAGTTTAGCTAGTGCAATTTTGTGCTTTGTCTTCCACTGAAATTTGCGCAAATATCTTAACAAGATTACAAATAAAATGTGATTTCTAGAAGCCTTATTGGAGGAATATTTCACAATTGAAGGCTTCAAGCCTCTACATACTTAGGCCTAATCCCTTTGTTCATGGAGCAAACTTCCTCCCTTTCTGGAACCCTGATCCCTCCTTTTGAGGATCTCATCCCTTGAGAATAGGATCTCAAACCTACTCCTCTTGGCCTATAAATTCAACGCAGGTTAGAGGGTGAGGGAGAGACTTAGGAATGTAAACTTATGTTTTTGGAATAGGGTTGGAAAGTTTGTCACTTAAGGGGAGGATTAGAGACTATTGGGAGGAGGCTTACATCATCAAGACAAGGTTGTATTGCTTCTTCTTGTTCAAATTAATACAAGCAATTGTTTCTTTCCTAATTTCACTTGTTTTAATGCTCTTTGCAAAGCTCCTTGATTTGTTGCATAGTTTATAACTGAATATTGCTTTAATGTTATGATATATGCTATGTTGTAATTTTCATTCATTTTGTGTTCCATCTTTATCTGCTCTATGATTTTATGCCTTGTTTGTTTTTTGTTCATGTAGGACTTCCTGTGAAGCAACGAGTAAAGGCTTTTAAAAGCATCGAAAGGACTTCCACAGGAATTTCATAGAAAGGTAATAGGCTCTTTCATATCTCATATTTCATACTTCAGTTGTAAACTAAGGAAAGGTAGCAGTCACTTGTTTTGTTTGTTACCAGATCTCTTTTGAATATAGGGAGATCGACCTTATCCGCAAGAGTGATTTGTCCTCCATAACACATTGATGACAACATAGGTATTTTTCATGACCTTTACATCTAGAGACATATATGATGCTTATAACTAAAACCAAGGACCGCAACAATGAAATAGAAAGACAATGAGAGTCATTAGAAACCACCATGCACCATATAGGAATCCATCAACATGTGACCAAATTTGCAATGTTTACAAGCATCACCAAGAAATTGTAGTAGTAGCATATCGATAAACATCCTCTTGACTTCATGTAATATATATACATGTATGTGTGTGTGTCTGTATATATATATATATATATATACACACACACACACACACAGATATATATATATTATATATATATATATATAATATATATAATATATATAGAGAGAGAGAGAGAGAGTAGAGAGAGAGAGAGAGATCTTCTCATCAATGATAGATGCCAACAACAATGTGTAAACCATGAACTTGACATCATCAGCCAATCGTAGAATAAGATTGTGCAATCAAACTTTGTTAGCAATTAATTGCCTTGATCTCATGTCATCAATATCAACATGATATCTTCACACATAAGAAGAGCCACAATCCTCAAGCAGCAATATCAAACACTATAAGGGGCACGTAAATGCATCAATGAAATATGTGTAAATAAAGAGAACCATCAGCATAACAACATAACCAACATAACATATATATCATTATTGTCAATATTAAGAAGGATTAACCAATTTCACCAAGTGCAAGTCATCATCCATAACTTCATCTCATGCAACCCATGCATCATTGATAATTCATGATAATAGCATATGTATCTTTAGTAGCAACCATAGTAACCACCATACATAATCAATGACATGTATTTGACATAATCCAACATGAAACAAGAAAGCATGATTCCAATAATGGACCATTATAAGCAAAGAATATGCTTCCCCTGAACCTATTCCAACTATTCACTATCAAATCTGATCATAACCATCTCACCAATCAGAAAATCCATCAAAGAACTATACTTTCAATAACATTTTGTAAAAACTCGTGAAACATCATGAGCCAACATCATTTCTAAGCATCATATGAGAATTAACAACTAGTGAAAACATATGATAGGATCCCCCTAAATCTGTGCCACTATTTATTCATCACGGAGAAATATATGTGACTGTCTAGATCAAAATTTGTGTATACACGCAATTGCCCTTTATGTGATCCACGTACAAAAAGTAAAATGTTGAAATTTCATAGCCACATCTCTCCCTAAACATGTCCTGTCTATTTCTTGTTCACATTCTCTTCATCAATGCAATGTCAGTAGTATAAGTATCACCAAATGAATATCAAAACAATGTAGGGAATCATCATCAATATATACATGCATAACTCCCCCTGATATAATACACCACTAATCTTTTGTACCTATTTTCCATGAGGTTATGTACCTCACATTTACTTCTACAATCAATATTAAAAGTATGCTTTAAGAGAAATGGACTGCAATAGGGACAATTTTCCCTATGTCTCTAATTGTTGTTTCTTCTTCCTCCAAATCTACTTACACTTTTTAACCATGTGCTCAAATTTGTGAAACTTATCCCACCTTTTTCTTCTATTCCAAATGTTTAACCTAGAATCTATGACCTTATGCCCAACCTTGTCACAAGTATAACATATTATATGAACATAAGAGGGAGTAGAGGAATCATAATATCTTTGTTTCATATTTTTCCTATTGCAATTAGTAGCTTCGTGAACAAACATGTTGCAAACAAAAAAATATATGTTAAAAGAACATGAGTAATTGGGAGTCGATGATCTTCTTGTGAATATGCTTCTATAATTGGCTACAAAGTGTCCGAATTTATGACAGATAAAAAATTCAGCATTATTGTGTAGACGAGAGAATCGAGTGTTACTTCTATAATTAGGAGAAAATGATTTCCCTTCAATATTCTCTTTCTTTGGTTGTTCATTTTATTGACTTCTTATCTCTTTATCAAGAATTTCAAATTTTTCATTGTTATCCTTCAAGTTCCTTGCACAAGCTTGTGAACTAGATTCTCCTTTTACAGTTTCATGAAAACCAAGACATGTTTTAATGGAGGGAGATGTTTGACTGCTAAGAAGATTGTTCAATATCTTTGAGTTCTCTTAAAATCTCAATTGCTTATCCTTTTTTTCTAACTTACATTCTAGAATACTTACCTCGAGCTCTTTTTTGCCTCTATTATTTTCTAATTGATTTCTCAGCTCAATGATCTCCTTCCTAAGCCCGTTTTCTTGGTCTTCAAATACTTGAAGAGTCTCCTCATATCGTTTGTTTAACTTTTCAAGATCAAACTTGAGAGAGATGAATTTTGCTTCAAGTCCTTCATAGTAACTAGTTCTTTATTTTAGTTCTTCAATCATTGTATCCTCTTCATCTACCTTCTTTCCAAGTCTATTCATCAATGATGCTACTTCATCCTCCATTTTTTTACATTGATCTTCCTTTTCCTTATACTACTTCCTCATCCCTTCTTCAAATTTCCTTCCATCTTTCAGTTGGAATTTTAATGTCGCAATATCTTCTTCATAGGCACATTCCTTTACATCAAACTTTTGCAATACATTATGTTGCTCTCTATTTTCATCTATAAATATTTTAATTTTTGCTTATGGGGCTATTAGTTTTGAATCTAATTTTTCTACAGAATGATTAATTTCACTTTTACTCATAAGAGAAATTGTAGAATTATCATCATCACTAAATGAGCAAGGTAAAGGAAAATCACTAGTACAATGATAATCGTGACTAAAATTTAAAAAAAAAGGCACTAGTACCTAGTAGTTATTCATCACTATTTTCACTAGTTTCTTCGTTCTTGATCACCAAAAAGTAGGTTGTTCCTGTAAATAAATATTTTCTAACATCAATAATTGTCACCTCATCTAATATATCACTACCACAATTTTCTTGAACTAACTTCTTCCTTTGATTTTCCTTTTTCCTTTGCTTCTTTCCTTTTGTCTGTGATCCACTCTCAAGTTGTTAAGCTTTTGCTGGAGAGGCCTTCTTTGATACCAATTGTTAGGAAAAAGTACTAAAGCGGGGGGGTGGGAGGGGGTGGGTGGGTGGGGTGAATCAGTGTTTTAATTCACTTTAAACTTTTCATTTCATATTCTAGTTTCTATATGCTATTGTTATTCATGCAACCAACATATGTACATGACTTTAGTGAAAGAAAACAATGTATATCCAGTTAACTAAATTTTCATATATTTCATCAATTCTCCATCTTTAACTAGTGCATCATTACTTCATTATTCATTCATTAAATAGAAACCATGAGAAGTAAAGAGAATATAGATCATCAACGCATAAGAAACATATCAAAACACAAGAACACCAGGATTTTAGGTGGAAACCCAATGTGGGAGAATACCACAGTTGGCGTCATCTCTGTCCTCTTTCTTTTTATATAAAGAAAATATTCTTAAAATCTTGTACTAGTGCAAACTCTTATCAGCACACAATCACCCACCTACAGGAAGCTACAACCTCCACTCATTCTCTAGCACCCACTAGAAGGGAGCTCCAACCCCCTAATCTTATTTACCAGCTCCTACCAAAAGGGAGCACCAACCCCCTACACATATTTACCAATTTCCACTTGAAGAAAGCTTTGAATCCCTCACTAAAGGCTCTAAGCCTTAGCACCTCTTATGGACCATGTTTAATAATATTTCATACTAGATCTACCTAACTAAAAATAACAAACCTCTAGGCCACCTTTCGTCATATTTTCATACTGGACCCACACCCAACATTACACTGAATATCAAACTAAATACTTAATCTGAGCTTTAATCACATAAGCAACCGAATCACTGTATAATTAGAAAAACAATCACTAAATTGAATCTAAATCAACCATTTCAACTAGATCAGACCAATCCATAACATATATAAAGCATCTAGATTAGTCATCATAACAAGTACAGAAACCTCATCAACTGTCATCAACTAGCAACATTGAAAACCATGATCAAATTTAAATTCAGAATGTATGCACTATTGTTCAGAATAAACCCCGTGTATATGTGTGCTTCCTTAGTATTACACTTGTGTACAGATCTTAGAATATTTGAACATTAATTTATTGGATCACTGTAACACTATATTAACCACAAAACCATACATGAATCATTAAGCCAATCACAGATCATTGAACCAATCACATATTACTGTAGCATCATCACTAACTAATATTCCAATCATGAACAACCAACCCAATCAACACTGTCAAATAGAGATCAGTATGATCAAGACTTCATCAACAAATAATATCAAACAAACAGAACTCAACAAAGTCATCATTTATCAACAATGAAAACATTAGAACATATATATGACATTCATGAAACATATGAGAATATTTATGTGACTAGTATGCATAACACCCATGTACATATCTCAACATACAAAATAAATTTTCAAAATTTATGTATGACTATATGGAACCAGATTCACATATGTGCATGACTATATAGTAGAAAATTAGCGTACAAATCTAAAATTCCTTAAAACTACTTTCCTTGTGATCACAACGCATACTACATAAAATTCACTATCACATATTCACATCAAAGTATCATTATTATTAGTTCCAGTCTTCACAGCCTGTCACCAGGGATCAACATGAGCTCTTACTATGTCTGGTTTTGTTAGATGTTTTTCACATGATGTTCAACACAAAACATGTCACAAGTGTGTCCATCAGAAGAAGCTCAGAAAAATCTTTCCAATGATATATCACACTCCCATAACTGGCTCCCGGATTAGAAGATATGATCGAAATGAATGAGTGATTCTTGGTTATGCATGTTTTGAGGTCAATTGCTGCACACAATGACAATTCTAGTACAAATCAGTTTCTGAAATAATGGTAAGGAATTTTTCAAAAGTGAAAGATATTTTTTGTTAATCACATACTAAATAACAAAAACCTCCTTCAATTTATGCACGGGTGCTACTATGTGGGAGATATACAGTGATATTTGGAGCCTACATTAAAACAAAGCAAATTTTTCATATTTTTCACTGTTTTAGTCATTTTAGTGCGGGGCCATTTTACAACAGATGGAAAGAAATTTTGTAAAACCCAAGGAGTTTTTTGTTAAGCAAGATCCATATAAGAAAAAAATCTTTCAGTTTATTCACAGGTGTCATGGATTGGGATATGTGACTAGATCTTTACAACTCATTTTCACATATTAAAATTTTTAATGATTTTCTGTTTTAGAGATGATTTTGTGGAACAGATTGTGAGTAAATGGAAATGAATTCCCAAATTTGAGAGAGGTTTTTCTCCATCATGACCTTACCTATAAACACTTCTTTCAGTTTTGTAACAGGTGCTATGGTTTAGGAGATACAAGTTCATCTTCAACACCTATTTTCATAAATTCGACCCAAGTTTTATGTAACTGATTCTATTTTGAAGAAAATGGTTGAGCTCAATTCCCTTAGTACAAGGATGAGAAAATGTATATATTTTATGAATTTCATAGTGTAGGGGTTGGATTTTGGTAGAAGGTTGGACTCTTGAGAAAGTAAGAAGCTTCATTGTACACTCATATCAGTATTTTGGCTAAGGAATTGAGACTAGGGTTTGCAGTACTCTTTGGGATCCCTGTGGCATTTGTTTTGGTACAGTGCTTTCTTATGTCTTTGTGAATTTATTCATGTGTTATGTATTCCATTATCTCTTTTACTTCTTCTCAGCTAAATCAAACAAGAGTGTAAATAAAATACATTGAAATTGCAGTGCTCTACTTGAAATTCGCTTTAGTTTTTGATGTTTTCCACTGTTTGGAGAGGATCCATGGATTCTCTTTCCCTCTTCAACTCATCCTATATCTGATCCATCCATCTCACTTGATTTATAGTGCCAAATACAACTTCCTAGCTTTCCCCATCGAAATCCCCGCAAGACTATGCCTCATTCCATGCACCCAAAATTTGTCTTTCCCTTAGAGCCCACAAAAACATCATTTTATCAATCAAACTCCTTTACATCTATACCTAGCCTAAGATCAGTAATCAAATCAGTCATCTCAAGACTTTAGTGATCATAATTAGCTGATATTGACTCGAAGAGAACCCTCTCCTAACCTGGTAGAGCTAGCTACCAGGCTGAGCGTGGTTTGATGTTGGCCTTCTATCCTACCTTTTCAGCCTGAGGTAAATCTAGGCTCTAACATAATGGCAACCATACTAGGGAAGAAATTGTTTGTTTGTTAGTATTCTTCATTTTATAAACTATAGACAGAGTCTGAAGATTAGCCAGGTAGCCTTCAAAACGCTTTTTCTTTGCATTAGCGCAAGTAGATAAAAGCTACTTCAGTCAATCTCCGGTCTAGTATTATAAACGGAATATCTAACATGCAGTTTACCCTAGTACATGTATCAAGTTAGATTTGATTGCTGATGGTGGACAACAATTAGACACATATGAAGGCTGAAACATTCACCTGGTGACTCCAACTCAATCCAGAGATTCCAGCACTCACTTATCCGTTCATGCACTAAAATAAAATGGTAGGGTATGTGGCAGACCCTATGTTTTGTGAAGCTTTAGAAGAAGTTAGAGATCAGTTAGTGGATATTGAAATTAATGAAGCATTTTTCATTGTTGTGCTTCAATGTTTGAGATCTCCAAAGTTTCCTCCTAAAGCTAAAGTTGGTTTCTTTGAGTTAGTTGTTGAAAAATTTGAGGAGATTCAGTATTTAAATGATCAAATCCAATCATATGAATTTCGAGATCCCAAAAAGTTCTTGGAAACTCTCCCTCCTTCAAAACAAGAAACAATAGAGCTACCCGTGGATGTTTGCATTGACAGTTTGCAGTTGGAGGTCTGTGTTGAGGAATTAGGGCAGCAAATAGTGTCTAGTATCTTTGATCCTATTGCAACATACATGGATTTTTTTTTTCAGTTTGAATGATAGATCAAATTGTCTTTTACACACCCAAACTCATTATGTGCATGTATGGCTGTCAAAATTTACATTTGTGTCTTGGTTGAAGCACTTTCAAGCAGCATCCTTGTCACAATTACTTGATTGGTTGATCTGGCATTACAGCATTACTTGATCTCTCAATTTTGTAGAAAATTGGGTTAGATTTGTACATAAATAAGTTGCCTGAGGCAACATTTCAGTTTTCGGTATTTGTTTATGTACAATTTGCAGTATGTATATGTTTTTTGATTAGTATGAGTTGTTTTGGGTTTGCAGTTGTTTGACCATCCATGCCCAACGGAAGAGGCACTGTCTACTTTCCAAAGATCTGTAGTTCTTGGCACCTCCAAGGAGCTACCATCCCCAATGGAGCTGATGTTAGTTCCAGTCTTCATAGCTTGTCACCAGGGATCAACATGAGCTCTTACTATGTCTAGATTTGTTAGATGTTTTGCACATGATGTTTAGCACAAAACATGTCAGAAGTTTGTCCATCAAAATAAGCTCGTAAAATATTTCCAACGGTATATAACACTCTCATAACCAGCTCCCAGGTTAGAAGATATGATTGAAATGAATGAGTGATTCTTGGTTATGCATGTTTTGAGGTCAGTTGCGGCATATAATGACAAGTCTAGTATAAAATCAGTTTCTGAAATAATGGTAAGGAATTTTTCAAAAGTGAAAGAGAATTTTTGTTAATCACATACTAAATAACAAAAACCTCCTTGAATTTATGAAAAGGTGCTACTATGTGGGAGATATACAGTGATATTTGGAGCCTACATTAAAACAAAGCAAAATTTTCATATTTTTTACTGTTTTAGTCATTTTAGTGCAGGGCCATTTTACAATAGATGGAAAGCAATTTTGCAAAACCCAAGGATTTTTTAGTTAAGCACGAGCCATATAACAGAAACCTCTTTCATTTTATTCACAGATGTCATGGATTGGGATATGTGACTAGGTCTTTACAGCTCATTGTCACATATTTAATTTTTTAATGATTTTATGTTTTAGAGATGATTTTGTGGAACAGATTGAGAGCAAATGGAAACGAATTTCCCAAATTTGAGAGAGGTTTTTCTCCATCATGAACGTATCTACAAAAATTTCTTTCAGTTTTGTAACAAGTGCTATGGTTTAGGAGATATGAGTTCATCTTTAACACCTATTTTCAGAAATTCGGCCCAAGTTTTATGTAACTCATTCTATTTTGATGAAAATGGTTGAGCTCAATTCCCTTAGCACAAGGATGAGAAAATGCATATATTCTATGAATTTCATAGTGTAGTGGTTGGATTTTGGTAGAAGGTTGGACTCTTGAGAAAGTAAGAAGCTTCATTGTACACTCATATCAGTATTTTGGCTAAGGAATTGAGACCAGGGTTTGCAGTACTCTTTGGGATCCCTGTGGCATTTGTTTTGGTACAGTGCTTTCTTATGTCTCTATGAATTTATTCATGTGTTATGTATATCATTATCCCTTTTACTTCTTCTCAGATAAATCAAACAAGAGTGTAAGTAGAATACATTGAAATTGTAGTGTTCTACTTGAAGTTTGCTTTAGTTTTTGATGTTTTTCATTGTTTGGAGAGGATCCATGGCTTCTCTTGCCCTCTTCAACTCCTCCTCTGTCTGATCCACCCATCTCACTTGATTTATAGTGCCAAATACAGTTGCCTACCTTGCCCCATCGAAATCCCTGCAAGACTATGCCTCATTCCCTGCACCCAAAATCTGCCTTTCCCTTAGAGCCCACAAAAACATCATTTTATGAATCAAACTACTTTACATCTATACCTAGCCTAATATCAGTAATCAAATCAATCATCTCAAGCCTTTAGTGATCATAATTAGCTGAGATTGACCCGGAGAGAGCCCTCTCCTGACCTGGTAGGGCTAGCTACTAGGCTGAGCGTGGTTTGATGTTGACCCTGGATCCTACGTTTTCAGCCTGAGGTAATTCTAGGCTCTAACATAGTGGCGACCATGCTGGGGAAGAAATTTTTTGTTTGTTAGTATTCTTCATTTTATAAACTACAGACAAAGTATGAAGATTAGCCAGGTAGCCTTCGAAACGCTTTTGCTTTGCATTAGCGCAAGTAGACAAAAGATACTTCAGTCAATCTCCGGTCTAGTCTTATAAATGGAATATCTAACCTACAAATTTCCCCAGTACATCAAATTGGATCTGATTGCTGATGGTGGAAAACAATCAGACACATATGAGGGCTGAAACATTCACCTGGCGACTCCAACTCAATCCAGAGATTCCAGAGCTCACTGATCTGTTAATGCACTAAAATAAAATGGTTGGGTATGTGGCAGACCCTATGTTTTGTGAAGCTTTAAAAGAAGTTAGAGATTAGTTAGTCAATATTGAAATTAATGAAGCATTTTTCATTGTCGTGCTTCAATGTTTGAGATCTCCAAACTTTCCTCCTAAAGCTAAAGCTGGTTTCTTTGAGTTAGTTGTTGAGACATTTGAGAAGGAGATTCAGTATTTAAATGATCAGATCCAATCATATGAATTCTGAGATCCCAAAAAGTTCTTGGAAACTCTCCCTCCTTCAAAACAAGAAACAATAGAGCTGCCCATGGATGTTTGCATTGACAGTTTGCAATTGGATTTCTGTGTTCAGGAATTAGGGCAGCAAATAGAGTCTCGTTTCTTTTATCCTATTGCAACATACATGGAAATTTTTTTCAGTTTGAATGATAGATCAAATTGTCTTTTACACAACTAGACTCGTTATGTGCATGTATGGCTGTCAACATTTACATTTGTGTCTTGGTTGAAGCACTTTCAAGCAGCATCCTTGTCACAGTTACTTGATTGGTTGATCTGGCAATACAAGGATGAGAAAATGTATATATTTTATGAATTTCATAGTGTAGGGGTCAGATTTTGGTACAAGGTTGGATTCTTGAGAAAGTAAGAAGTTTCATTGTACACTCATATCAGTATTTTGGCTAAGGAATTAAGACCAGGGTTTGCAGTACTCTTTGGGATCCCTGTGGCATTGTTTTTGGTATAGTGCTTTCTTATGTCTCTGTGAATTTATTCATGTGTTATGTATTCCATTCTCTCTTTTACTTCTTCTCAGCTAAATCAAACAAGAGTGTAAGTAGAATACATTCAAATTGTGGTGCTCTACTTGAAGTTTTCTTTAGTTTTTGATGTTTTCCACTGTTTGGAGAGGATCCATGGCTTCCCTTGCCCTCTTAAACTCCTCCTCAGTCTGATCCATCCATCTCACTTGATTTATAGTGCCAAATACAGTTGCCTACCTTTACCCATCGAAATCCCTGCAAGACTGTGCCTGATTCCCTGCACCCAAAATCCGCCTTTCCCTTAGAGCCCAAAAAAACATCATTTTATTAATAAAACTCCTTTACATCTATACCCAACCTAAGATCAGTAATCAAATCAGTCATCTCAAGCATTTAGTGATCATAATTAGCTGAGATTGACCAAGAGAGAGCCCTCTCCTAATCTGGTAGGGCTAGCTACCAGGCTAAGCGTGGTTTGATGTTGGCTCTGGATCCTAACTTTTCAGCCTGAGGTAAATCTAGGCTCTAACAATTATCACCACAAATATATCATTGTTAGCTACAATTATAAATAGTTCAAGAAAGCATATTCGTCAGTTTTCACTACACTTTCATATCTATCAGATCTAAGCCATCTCCTTGTTCTCTGGTGCATCCTTGCTTCAAATCATATTACACATTAATATCCCATTACTTGCACACTTAACACCTTCATCTCCATCTCCTCATATAGCCTTTTCCTTAACAAATACATTAGGTAAATCCCTTAGTAATGTCGCTAGTATTGTTTGATGAACTCAAATAATCATTGTTGCAGCCATTACTATGGGCCAATACCATGGTAGTGACCCCTAGTATCCAGATTTCCATAGATCAGATTATGTATGTGACTTTTTCTCATAAGACCTACATATGTACGTGAACATTCTTCATAGAAACCGCGTATACTTTCTCAAACGTCACCTTTATCATCCATCTCTCTCTGAGATATCATTTCTTTGTTCACAGCATCTGTAGAATTTGTACCTAATTGTATGAGATCATATTATCACAATGTTGACATCTTTATCAATCAAGTTTCCATTAAGGACAACACATTAGCCATAATTCCAATGGAAGACAAAACACAACTTAGTGTGGCACTAGCAGAAAATAGAGATTTGAAAAAGATTCTCCAAATTCTTGAGGCAAGAGTGTATAATTTCAAGAAAGAATAAAAGATCTAAAAACCTAGTTGGAGGAAGAAAAATCAATTGAAGGGTAGATTGTCACTCTGCTTAAAGAGAAGATAGCATTTGTGAAAAATTAATGATTGAGGTGGTTTTAGCAAAATAAGATGAATTAGCCTCATTAAGATGTGATTTAGAAAAATCCAACAGTCAACTATCTCAATATCGAAAGTTGGAGAAAAGCAGCAACATTTTGGATGAGATTTTTATCAGTCAAAGATCTACTCTTATCAAAACCCAATTGGGTTTTGAGGGAGAATCATGCTTTATGAAGGAAAAGGAGAAAGTAGAGGACAACCATATTGTAGAAAACCATGAGTCCATAGCCAATAAAGTCAACCAAAAGACAAAGAAGCAAAACAAAAAATACATGCAAATTATAGTCACTACATGCAACACTTCGAAAGAGAAAGGAAGCAACCAAGATTTTATGGTCCTAGAATATGCAATAAAAGGTATAAAAGTTTATTTTATGGTTATTTATTTTATAGTGATAGTTTTGGAAATAGAGCAATGGAATGCAAATACTTTGCAAGAAAATAAAGATTGATGTTAAGGAGTGAAAACCAAGGTATAGTTTTTACTAATGTTGAATGTTTCAAGTGTGGCAAGCTTGTCCACAAGGCATTAGCTTACAGATCTAGTAGATCAAAGCCTACAAAAAGTGCATCACATCCATTAAATACAAAGAATGTTTGGAGCAAAAAAGATGAGGTACAAAGAACTAGTCCTTCAAAGGTCTTCAAGAAGGTACATCATGTTTTGAAAAAAGGGAAGAGGATAGAAAAGGATCCAAATTCTAGAGAGAAGCCTCACAAGGTTTGGAGGGGAAAGGAGTAGCAAAACACTCCCACTCAAATATAAGGCATGCATTGTCTTAAGAGGAACATATGGCCGCATTTTGGTCGCACGAAATTTATTAGAAATGTTTCCATATCTAAAATGTTATGTAAACACTTTGTTGCAGGTAGTTGTCTTAGATTTGTAGCACTGATAGTTTTTGTTGCATGAGATTATTTAGAGATGCCACATATGCAAGGGGAGCATCTCATGTGCTAAAATTATTTCAGTAATTTATAATGGCATGATGGTTCCATGCTAGTAGAAGAGAAAATGAGGTTGTTTGAAGAATTTTTTCTATTCCATGCACTTATCTAACTTTGGTTATTGTAGGGTCTATTAGAGTTTGAGTAGTCTGTGTTTTGAGTTTGCATGACTTGATTCTCCATCGCTTTGCATCAATTAGCATGTAGATGCTTATTTTCAAATTGGTGGTTACTTTGAGCATTCATGTAAAATTGATTTTACTTGGACGAGTTGTGTATGTTGCTAGTGAGTGATATTGACATGCATGTGTTGCTTCTACCATGGGGATTTGTTATTATTTTCTCATGCATATTTTGATCTTCATATTGCAACTACTTGGTGTTGTTTTCTTTATATGGCCTCTATGGAACACAAAATCAAGAATGTGCATTATGGATGGCCTCCCTAGGGTTTGTGTGGAAAACTTGATTTTCTCTTACACATGGGAGGAGTATGATTGTTGTCATTGGTATTTGTTACATGTGATGGTATGTTCTTGCCATCATGTTTTCTAGGTATTGTTCATTTGCCACAATGTTACATGATCTCTCACCTATGTTCTTTGCCACCATTGAGGATATTGGTTATTGTTACTTTTCCTATGTTGCATTTAGTATATCTATTTATGATTCATTGTTGTTTTTATTGCTATTGATAAATCTTGTGCTACAAGTTTAGTGCTGCTCCAAGTTCAAGATTATATGTTGATGCTTAATTTTTGGAATTACGCATATATGGCTTGGTGGTTACTAATGATATGATATGTTGGTACTAGTTGGAGGATTTGTTGGTCAAATTTTTATTTTTCATGGATCCATGGTTTGCTACCATAATAGGTTGAGTCTCATCTTATTTGGGTTCTCTTATGATGTGAGATGTTTTGGCTTGAATTTTGCTACCTCAAGAGGATGGTTGCTTCCTGCTGCAAATAGTGCACATATTTTTGACAAGTTTGTTGTTACTGCTACTATATAGATGTGTTGGTTGGTGCATTTTGGATGATGTGAGATGATGGTCATATGTTGTTGTTGCAAGTTCATGAGTTATCTTTATGTGTTAGATGTTGTTGTTATAAATTGAATTTTATGTTGCTCAGTTGTTATCCTCGATATGTGTTATTGTTTCTCATTGTCATATATTTTATGTTGGTTGGTTGCTGCTACTGACATAGTTTTTGCTGCTAGATGATAGTGCCTTGATACATATGGATCTATCCTATGCATGTGGATGGTTATATGCATGATAATATTTAAATATTGTTGGTAAATGAGTTTGATTGAGTATGCCTTGGATAGAGGCATGGGTTTTTGGCTATGAATTGGAAAGTTTTGAGCATCATGTAACAACAAGAAGTTTCATATGGTACTTCAGCATTTGTAGTCATGTATCATGTTCACAAGGCCCTGTGATCAAGTGTTCAAGACTTTGGGTTCATGTTGTCAAGAGTTAGTGATAGGAAGAGTTATGATTCATGTCAATTTTGTGTTGTTATGATTTGTTGGAGCAATCTTTAGGCTATTGTATATCATGATATATCCATTTTGTAGTCGTGTATCTCATTATACATCCATGTACTTACAATGTATTGGATATCATTTGTCATGGTCATGTTGGAGAGAGTGTCGATGTCTAATATCCATTGATAGGGATGAACCAGGCATTCATGAGGGTTGATGGTTGTTGCTTCAGTTATGTATTGCATATCAATCATATTGTGTTACGTTATTTCCTTGATCCATGAGGTGTATCCATTAGCTAGAGGGCATTGGTTGTAGTTTGATTATGATGATGCGTAGAGGGAGAAAGTATAGAGTGTGGTTGTTGATCAGTTATGGGTATTTTGTTGCTTCTTGAGAGAGGATGGATGATCATGTTGTTGATTGGTCATCATGCATCTATTGTTATTGTATCAGACGATGTTTTGTTGCTTCTCATTGATATTGGAGAGAATATTGATGTTAACATTATGTTGTTGTTGCTTTTTGAGAGTGGTGTTCATGTAGAGTTTGATGTTTCTTCTTATGGAGAGAGAGAGATTTATTGTTGCCATTGTTTTTTGTCATGTTGCCATGAATAGTTTTATTGTTTGTTGCTACATTGTGATCAGATCCAACTATCTTCATGGGGATTAATTGTGTTCGTATTAGAGTGTTTGATGGATTTTTCCCTTTTCAATTGATGACAAAGGGGGAGTGCATGAGGAGATAAGTTTCAAAGTCAACATCAATTGGATAGTTCAGCTAGGGTTGTCATCAATGCCAAAGGGGGAGATTGTTGGAATTGATGTTGTGTTATAGTGATTAATGGTTGGCATTGATGTCAACCTAGGCATGTATTGTAGATGATTGTGTTGCATGTGGCTTGAGTGTGTAAACGATTCCCTTATGTGCAAATGTTTTGCTTATGTATGGTTGCTATTGCAGATGACATATGTTTGATGATTGGTTTCAGGTATTATTATAGGCTTGGTATTGGTATTACCATGGTACAAGTTCCCTTGGTACTGGTATTACCATGGTACAGGTGTCCTTCGCATTGGCATACCATCATATTGGTATGTCTGTGTAGTAGGTTGGCACATGGTATTAATCTGGAGATTACCATGGTATAAGTGTCCTAGGTGTTGACATAACCATGGTATTTTCCTATGGTATTGGTTTGGATATTACCATGGTATAGGTGTCCTAGGTATTAACATAACCATGGTATTTTCTTGTGGTATTAGTTTGGATATTACCATGATACAAGTGTCTTGGATTGAAATAACTATGGTATTTTTCCATGTTATTGGTTTGGATATTACCATGGTACAGGTGTCCTAGGTATTGGCATAACTATGGTATTTTCCTGTGGTATTGGTTTGGAGATAATTGATGATAATTTGGCATATACTTATGAAAAATTATTGAGTTGGTTTTTCTTTTGGTGGTGGCTAAGTGAGTAAGGAAGAATGTGTGTGAGAGAATAATATTGTGTGCAGGCAGTGCAGGGAATTTTGCAGAAAATATACAACAATTTACAACAATAGTAAATGGTAGCAGAAGCATATTTTATGCATCAATACAAGTAAGGAATGATTGTATATCATTTCCTATAAGATTTATCAATATATTTTCATCATATTATCTTTTGTGTATGAAACAGGTATTATTGATGGGATTTTGTAGTGATTGAGTAAGTTGATGCAAAAACAATAGTGTGATTATCGTGTTTGATTTTGATCCTATATTGTTAGAGGTTGTTGTGTTGTTATATTTGAGTAGTTCATATTGGCTCCAATATTAAATATTTATGAAATGAGGGTAACATAAAAGGGTGGAGTGGGCGCTCTGGAAAATTCAGTACATAGAACATATTTATTTGTTAGTCCAATCGGAGTTGGATGAGGCTCGTTGGTCATGGTAGCTTCTAGTAGATGAGGTTTGTGGAGTCATGAGATGAGGATTAGATTTCTCCATGACTCCAATCTAAGTTGTGTAAGCCTCGTTGGTCGTGGTGGCTTCTAATGGATGGATGTCTGTACATTCGTGAGATGAGGATCAAATTTCTTACTGATAGTAGCCATATCTATTTTATATGTATTGAGTTACTTGACAAATAATAAAATTATTGAGCAGCACAGCAGCAGCAGTGGGTTTTCTTTTTGTCCAGGATAGGGTTCTCCACCATAAATATAATGGTGTGCGTGTTTATTTGGTTGATTTTATGGTTCACATGTGATGATCTTGGTGTAGATGAAAATTTAGATTTATTATTTGTTGACTTTTTTAATGTTTTATGTGATCTCATCTACTAATGGGTTAATGTATGTGTGTGTGAAGTAGTAACTGGAAAAGAATTGAAAATTTTTATAACTCCTATCACTATTGATTCACCCCTCCCTCCCCCTAGTAGTGTGCTCATTTCAAACATATTCTTGACCCAACAACAAAATTGTTGCTCAAATCCTACTTTTCTTTAAGGGGGCATGTCATGTCATTGTTATCTTGGAAACCCATCAATAAATACTACTTTCATGTGCAATGAGATGTTACTAACTACATGAGCTAAAGTTATTGGAATTCTAATATTGATACTTATTCTAAGGGCCTATTAATAAAATCCCATCCAAATGGAAATATCTCTTTATATAAGTGATTAGAGATAATGTTTCATCCCCTAAAGGGTGTTCTTAATTAGAAAACTGAGATACCCATTATTATAGTATTGTAAAAGATATGGCCTATGAATCATGTACCATGTCTACCTTGGAGGTTATGAAAATATTCCCTACATAGCTCAAAACCTTGTTGACTATGATAAGGGTGGAAAAACCATCAAATACAAATATCACTATGTTTGACATGGATTTAATTCAACATAAGATATCTCATCAAGTTGCTTTCCAAATCCAAGCCTTGATTCCTAGGAATAATGTATGTTGCACACTTTTTTATATGAAGGAGCCTCTACTTGTATAATGTCCACATCATGTTGGAGAGATAATGGTTCTCCAACACACATACCATCTAGCACCACCCTCCAATCCTTCAATGGATGCACTTATAGCATATAGCACCACCCTCCAAGCCTTTGATGGACATACTTTCCACCAAAAATATATTCTCACCACATTTCCCTTTAAGCTAGGTGGTACAACCATCTAGCTTGAGGTAGAGGTAGTCAATGCCAAATTTTATTATAATTATTTCCTTCAATGTGGTCAATTTTATGACATGACAAATAGCATCCTATCAATCTTTCACATTCTCCATTTTCAATATCAAGGAAAAGTGGTGACAATCAATCACCTTTATTTTTGCACCATATATTAGAGAACTAATGCTAATAATGTTATGTCATTTGCTGGTGAGATTTGTCTTAGTGATGCATGAACATTGGCATGGGAATATTTAAAGACTCTTCACTTATGGGTAGGTTTCCCTTTCCATTTCCATACACCTCTTAAATGGCAACTCCTATAAATTTTATCTCTTATATTAATAGTGGATCCCTTAAGTCTTTTGATCCTTTGGTTGTGCCAATGGAAGAGGAACTTCATGGGGCTTAATGACACTTATTGTAGAATATATTTCCTCTTCAATGATCTCATAAAATCCTACTAATGATGGTTATAAAAACCACCCTAGTATGGACTATGATCAAAATACTCTTCCTACATGGGCCATCACTTCACCTATTTCTCTTGACTCCCTCGATATTCAGTTTCCTTTTAATGTAGCCATCTTGGAGGTAATAAATTTAAATGATAAACCCAAGGAGGATATAAATAATGGTATTTTTTATCCCTAGGTTGGAAGAGGTGGATCTTGGCACTCAAAATCATGGTTTAACCTTGAGGTAATTTATAATCCATTGAGTGAAATTCCCCCCTTAGACCTAATTGATTCTTTAATTTCCTCTACCAAACATTACATTGATATGTCCTCTCTACACTCCCCATGAAAAATCATATTGTACGTATTTTTTTTCTTAATGATCCTTCTCAAGGAGATATTTTATCTCATGAGAGTACTCATCCTCTATGTCCTTAGGTAGTTCTCACTAATGATATGATTCTAGGTTCTTACTAGATAATGACCCTTTAGGAATGTGGCATTTAAATCATATGTGGTATGGCCATAGAATGGTGTGCCATATGATACTAATAATTACCCATTATTTTATTAATGTATTTGACACCTAATCTTTGGGATTACGCAAAACCATGTAAATATTGTAAATAGAAAAATAAAGAGAATTGGAAGACAAAGATACATTGGGAGATGAAACCCAATATTCTCCCTCTCCATGTATATATCCATGTTCCATATTAATGCAAAAACAATTTAATTCATGGAGTTACCCCCTGGCCTGGCATGGTATCATAGCCAACCTCTTGTTTTAACATTCCTTTTCTATGTAACTCCTCAAAACCTTGCCATATTCTTTGTCTATGAATGCTTTACTCACTTAATATAAAATGCTTTATCTCCTTAGTATTCAGAACACTATATCTCCTCATTGTTCCCTACATTGAAGGAGGCTATATCATCAACGCAGAAACTCGGCGTAATTGTCAGCTGAGGCATCTCCATTAATTACAATATATGCCAACTTGAGACAAAATGGAAGCAGACGTTGTTTCTCTATATATGCATCATCGGTCTCACTTATCTAATGACTTGTTCCTCCTTTAACATTCCATTTCTTATTTGCAATACCAGTGAAGGGTTAATCATCAGCTTCACAATAAATACTAGGAGAGC
This sequence comes from Pinus taeda, assembly GCA_000404065.3. Lineage (NCBI taxonomy): Eukaryota > Viridiplantae > Streptophyta > Pinopsida > Pinales > Pinaceae > Pinus > Pinus taeda. The sequence goes on from APFE031399810.1 coordinate 116,201, forward strand.
CTAAACTTGGATTGACCAGAGACTATTACTCTGTGCATAATATTACTCATAGTGACTAGTGTTGGAATGTATGAGCCAAGTCATGGTGATGCGTGGTCATATTAGTTGTAAGAAATATTCGATGCATTGTTTCAGGACTTGGCATAATGGAAGCATGGTATATCCTTGTTGAAGACCGATATGCTTTTAAAATTTGTTGAAGCTTTTGGTTCGCACATATATGAAGTGTGTGTGTGTATGCTTTGGTTTTTCAAGAACATGAAGTTTGAAATAAGTATGTTGGTATTATGTATGGATTATATGAATGGTGAGTGGTGTATATATGGGTCTTTTTTTTAAAAGAAGCCATGGTGTATAATAGATAAGAAGCATATATATTTTGAAGGTCGTGGACATGAATAATTGGTATATCAAATGAGAGTAGATTGAAATATGTTGAGTTCCTTGGTATGAAATTATTATGTTATGTATGGTATTCCATATAAATTTTAATATGATGGAGATCTATTAATGTATGTTTTAATAAATCAACCTTTCATTGCAACTATTCAAATTATTTTTAGGTCAAATCAAATCATATGATGCATACACCCATATCTATTGTGAGAGTAGTTATCACTCACAAGGATAACTATCTTGAGTGGTCTCAGAAGATAAAACACACCCTCATTTTCAATGATTGTGGAAAGGAGATTGTGAAGGTGTAGAAGACAATGCACTTTAAAATCCGACTTCAGACAAGGAGCTTTCCATTTGGGAAAACAAGAACAACAAGGCTTGTGCCTTGATTGCGGCATCAGTAAATGAAGATGTGAGCCACCATATTTATCCATTTTCAAATTCTTATAAAGCCTTAAAGAAATTGAAGGAATTATATGACTCACGCTCTAAACTTGAATTTGTCCAATTGATGATTAAGTTGTTCAGTCTTGAGTTGAAAAATGATGACCCTCTTGCCTTAAAATCAAAAGTAAGACTCATTATGCATGACATAGCCACCGGTGTTGAAATATATATTACTCTCATAGATTATGTTAAGGAACTGTATGCCACCTATTCACATTATCTTGAGTCATTGCAAGAAAATGGAAACCTTAAGGAGATTACCTTTGACTCCCTTGAGAAGAAGTTTGCTGAGAGAGAGAAGGCTTTTGGGAAGAAGATAGATCCTTAGTTTACTGAAGAAGTTGTATTCCTTTCACAAAAGGAGAAAAATCATGCAAAATATTCTTCTAGAGTAATAGTTGGCCAAAGAGGAAGAAGAAATATGAAGTTTAAAGGTAAGGGGGCAGATAGTTCCAAGGAGAAAAGTTTGATCTTCATTGCATATGATGCAATATAAATGGACATTATGCTTCCACTTGTAAGTTGCCTGAGGATAGAACTGAGTAGGAAAGAAATGAAGGAAAGGACAAAACTCATGACAAAGGGAAAGGTAAAGCATCTGAATATGCTAATTATGTTGTGGCACATTGCAACATTGGGGTAACTGAAGAATTATTCAGTGATTCACTTGCTTCATGGAAAGATGATTGGTTTCTTGATTCAGGAGAGAATTTACAAATGACTTTCAAGAGAGACTTCTTTGAAGAATTCACTGAAAATGTTGATGGAGTAGTATACTTTGCAGACAAGTCAAAACTCAAGCCATTAGGGCTTGGCACCATCAGGGTCAAACTGCCTGGTTTTCCAAAGTTTATTCTATACCTCCAAGAGTTGAGGAGAAACATTTTGTCTTTGGTCCACATCTCCCAACAAGGACACTCCATTCACATATTTGATGGCAAGGTTGAGGTCATAAAAGCATCAAATCACTCACTTTTCATGACTAGAATAGAAGAACAAATACTTTGAAGCTGCAAGGAACTTATGCTCTTGCACAAAACTTTTCATATAGTTCTCACTATGATGAAGGTACATTTCCATCAAGTCTTTTATGGAATAATATATTTGGACACTTAAACTATGACAGACTTCGTTTGTTGAAGAAAAATGGTGTTACTAGTTTTCCTACTATTCCTAGGAAACTTAAGCAATGTGATGTTTGTATTCTAGGAAAGCACAACAAACAGTCTTTTCATGATTCTCATTCCAGAGAACATATAAAACTTGAACTCATTCATTATGATTTATATGGATTGGTGTTTGTTCCTTCTGAAAATGGTAATAATATACAATGACATTTATTGATGACTACACTATAATGTATTGGGTTTATATATTGAAGAAAAAATATGAATCTTTTGAAACATTTAAGAACTTTCATGCTTGGGTTGAAAATGATGCACAATATAATATTGGATCTATTCACACTGATAATAGAAAATAATACACTTCAAATGAATTTTAAAACTATCTTCGTGAGCATGGGATCAAACATCAAACAAATGTTCCCTATAATCCCCAACAAAACAAACTAGCTAAAAGAATGAACATGACAATCTTAAATATGGTATTTTCTATGATGTTTTTTAAGAATGTTAAATTGATGTTTTGGGATGATGCAGTTATATGTCTTGTGTATATAAAGAATAGGTTTCCATCTAATGCTATCAAAAACAAGACTCCCTATGAAATGTGGTATGGACACATTTCTTCGATGAGGCATCTCAGGGTTTTTGGTTCCACTTATTATTCCTTGATATATAAGGAATATAGAAATAAACTCAGTGCAAGGAGTCACAAATGTATCTTCTTAAGGTACTCAAATGCCTCCAAAGCATACCATCTATATGATGAAGTCAATAAGAAGTTTATTGAAAGGATGACAATGTTGTTGAGCAGTAACTTGATCGCTTGGATAGATTCAGACATGAAAAAAATTTTCAAGAGTTTGATAACGAGATTCCACATCTTGGAGGGGGGATTCCTATATTATATCAATATGTGGAATATTCTTCTGAAGCACTCCCTCCCCCACATGAAGCTCCAACCACTAATCCAGATGACACTCTAAGTGACGTGATTGATAGAATTGGGAGACTAAATCTTTATTTAGCCCCAACTCCGTCAACTAAGTAGTCTAGTCTATCTCAGAAAGGTCCTCCAAAATGGCTGACAAAGACACTTGAAAGTGTTCATCCTGATGAGGTTGGAAATATAGGAACAAGAAGCTCAACCAGAGATAATGGAGGTGATGTAGACAATTCTAATTCACCTGTTGATATGGATGTTTCTTATGATTGTAAAATGAATTTTTCTATAGATTTTGAACCAACTTCCTTCAAAGAATCTACTTTCCATGATGAATGGGAAGAAGCAATGCAGAAAGAATATGATGCTTTGATCAAGAATGGCACCTGGAAGCTAGTTGATCCTCCATTGGGAACCAAACCAATTGGTTGCATGTATGCCTTCAAAAAACAAGTATAAAGAAGATGGCTCAGTCGACAAGCATAAATCTAGGCTTGTGGAAAAATGTTTTACATAGAAAGAAGGGGTCGACTATGAGGAGAATTTTCCCCCAAAGCAAAATGGGCTACCATTTAGACACTCTTTGCCTTAGCAGCATAGAACGATTGGAAAGTCCATCAAATGGATGTGAAAAATTCTTTCTTGAATGGATATCTGAAATAGAATGATTTTATGCCCCAACCTAAAGGATTTGTTGTGAAGCATCAGGAACACAAAGTATGAAAGCTTGTAAAATCCTTGTATGGCCTCAAGCAAACACCACAAACCTAGTACGAGAAGTTAACTCAGCTTCAAACATTATGATCTTAATGATGCAACTTTGTTTGTCAAGAAAGTTGGAAAAACAATTGTATATCTTGTGGTGTATGTATATGATATTTTGATGATAGGGAACAATGAAATATACTTTGCATCCATAAAGAAGGAATTGAGGAAAGGTTTTCAAATGACAAATTTGGGCTACGTTCACTACTATCTTGGTACTGAAGTAACTCAACATCTGAAGTTTATATTCCTCTCTCAGAAGAAGTATATTGGAGATCTGTTGAATAGGTTTGGCATGCTTGAGTGTAATCCTTTGACTACTCCAAAAAGAATTTGAGGATGCAACGAAGTATAAACAACTTGTAGGAAGTCTCAACTACCTCACTACTACCAGACTAGAATTTTAATTTTCTATTGGAATTCTCTACAGGTTTATGCAAAAGACTTGTGAGGGTCATTGATCTAGTGCAAAAGGAGTTCTAAAGTACTTGGAGGGAACTCAAGACTTTGGACTTAAGTAAACACAGGTAGGTGACTTTAGCTTCATTGGATACTCTGATTCAGACTTCAATGGAGATAAAGAAATTTGGGTATCTACTTTAGGTTATGTTATAAGTCTTGGATCGGGAGTTGTCTCCTGGAGGTCACACAAACAATCAATTCCTGCATATTCCACAACTGAGGTAGAATATGTGGAAACGTTTGAAGCAACAAAGGAAATTGTGTGGCTCAGGAAAATTCTAGAAGATTTGGGGGAGAAACAAGTGCATTCAAATCCTCTTTTAATTGATAAAAAAAAATGAAATAAAGTTTTCCAAGAACCAAAAGTTCCATGATCAAACGGAACACGTCAATACAAAATACCATCTAATTTGACATCATGTTGAGGCCAAGACAATCAACCTACAACATTGCTCCACAAATGAGCATATTGTAGACATATTGACCAAAGTTCTTGGAAGAGAAAAGTTTGAAAGATTCAGATGATGCTTGGACTCACCAACATCCCTTCAGATTAAGGGGGGGAATGTTGACACCTAATATTTGGGATTAGGTAAAACCATGTAAATATTGTAAATATAAAAATAAAGAGAATTAGAAGAGGAAGAGACATTTGGATATGAAACCCTATAGTCTCCCTCTCCATGTATATATCCATGTTCCATCTTAATGCAAAAACAATTAAATTCATGGAGTTACCTCCTGGCCTGAAAAATGTCAAAAGTTATCCTTAGTCTACACACAACATTGAGCTTTACATTGTGTATCCTATCAAATTGTCTCATGCTTTATACATTATTTATTTTAATTTTTGGTTTTGTGTATGAGGAGATCAATGTTTTTTTTTTATTTTTTCACATGGGATAGGTTGCCTCAATTCTTATCTGGTTCTTTCATTTCATATGTTATTAGGACCCACTTTTCCCTTGTCATAGGCACACACACATTGATACTAATAGGTTACATATGTTATTCCTATAGATATGTTCGAATTTGTCACAATAAATGAGCATTGATACAATCATGCATGTACATAGACACGTGGTTTTTCAGTAAAATCATTTTAACTCATGAGTAAGTGATGAACCATACATATCTTGTATACCATATCAAAAAATTCAAACAAAAAATTATAAATCTCAAAAATAATAGAATCAACTTGTTCTAACCATGGGTCTAATCATTATGAATGGTTTTTATAGGAAAGGGTGGTATTTTTGGGGGGACATATATTGAGTTTGAGGTGCCTATTTTTAATCTTATCTGATTAGGATAGATCTTTCCCTGATTTCTCTCTTTCATTATTGACCATTTTTCTACCATCAATGTACCTTAGGTATGATCCCAATAGGTTTATTTGAACCACATTAGTTGGTTGAAAATGCATTGGCAACTAATACATTTATGTGATGGATCTGGAAGGCATATATCTAAACAAGTCTTCTCACAGAAACCTACATTATACTTGCATAGGGATATCACTACCAATGTCTTAGTGCATAATTTTATGATATTATTTGCCTTGATCCTACTTTTTACATTGTATTCATGCTAGCATCTTTCCATTCATATAAGATTTGGCTCTATTTGTGACATCGTCCTTCCTAGAGAGACCAGTGTGATGAGTGTGGTCCTCCTTTTCTAGACTCTTTGATTGCATTTTCTTAGGCTGGTTCCACTAACATGGAACTATATGCATACACTTATTCCAATCATTTCTCTAGGATGAGCTTCCTTTCATTCTTCTCGTGCTCATTAATAAATGAAAGAGGATGAGCTCAATATTCTCCATTTCTCATGCTCAATAAATTATGAGATGAATTTCATATTGATCATCATTTTATCTCTCTTTTAGGCTCGTTAAAACTAAATGAAAATGACACTATCAAGCTTACTTGTATTCTTTTTCATGGGCGAATGCAAGAAGATGGGTTACACTTTCAGGCCAAATGTTGCAATGAAATTTCAAAACTTTACTCTTTTATTGAATTGAAGCCTTTAAAATTCTTATAAGTGTCGTGAATTTTGATTCAGAGTAAAAAGACAATTTTTGGAGAATTGTGTTTTTGTCCTAATGATATTTTTTGCAAAAAAAAATAGTTTTATACAATTTGTCAATTTTCCATTAAATGAAATGCTTGTCCTTTCAAAATTTCACACATCTTAATAGGTATGTGTGTGTTCATGTAGCATAAATTAGTCTAAAATGTGTAATTTTTAAAATATATACATATGGGCATAATCTACACAGATAAAACTAAGGTATGCATATTAATATTTTTTGAAGTTGGTGAATTATTATTTCAATTGCATTTTTTAGACACTTGTGTTCACGTAAGATTTTTTTAGTATTTAAAGAAATTCAAAAACTAAGAGTACACTTTTGAACATAAATCTTAAATGAAAAGGTTGGTATTTTTTGAATTTTTTGAATTTTGTATATTTTATGTTCGATTTTTTATTCAGCCTTTTTGAAACTATCCAAAAAAAAATCAAGCATTATGTTTAAAAGAAATTAGATGAGAAATATCATATGAATTCGAAAATATCAAACTCATATGCCATTGGATATAGAATTCCTTCATGAATCCAACATGATCAACTCTGCCACTTAAGGACAAATTCTAACTTATATCCGCCAAGGTACAAAATGTTGTTGCACAAATTTGTAGAAAATGTGCTAAATCTGCTTTTTAAGGACCTTGGGAGCTCGTTCGAGCACTAGAAATATATAATTCAAATAGCTTGATCGAGGTTTTACCCTTGATTGAGCCATTTATGTGTTTAATAAGTAGCTCGATTGAGCCCCTGCAAACATAACTCCTAACCTAACGACCACCAACTATATTGATGGCATTTATGACAAAGTTATGGACTTAGGAGCTCAATCGAGAAAATAGCTTGATCAAGCTCCTATTTTCACCCCAAAAATAGGTAACATTACAAATTCGAAATTTGCATGCATAGAAAAATATCAACAAACATTAGTTCATAGAAAAATAACAGAACATGGAAATTACACAAAAAATCACAACAAACATGGGAAATTGGAAATTGTAATCTCAAAAAGGGGACAAAGTGCAAAGCATAGAGAAAGTGCGAGAAGTAGCTAAAGAAAGGATGAGAAAAAGACGATATACATTGAGAGAACAACAAGATTATTCAATTCAACAATTTCATGCAAATATAGGGAATTCAAGTTGTCTCACTTCTCATATCGCCTGCTCCATATTAGCATGCATTAGGAAATATAATTCAAAACAAGAGAAAATGGAGAAATATTGTTTGTTGTGATTAATGTTTATGAATTTGAATTTTATAAAACCACTTGAATACATGCAAATTATGAACCACCTTATTATTATAATGGTTTAGGATAACCCACAAAAACTAAGGATTTGATTTAACCAAAGAAAATTGTTACAATTCATGGAAATATTCCATATATTATTTACATGAACATTATTAATGTTTACAATATAACACATTCTTTACAATATTCATTATTTAAAATACTAATGGTTATTTACAATATTAACCACTTTCTTATTATTGTTTTATGGTAATTTTAGTAGACATCCTAAACTCATTTGATGTGTAGGCGTTAGATGTAATGTAAGAAAGATTATATATCAACATTTTGAATGTTGGCTATAATAATAATAATAAAACAAAAAAACAACAACACAATCTTCCATGTTCTATTTAGTCCTTATTAGTGCAATAAATAGGTTTGAACCAAAGTAATAAAATTAATAAAATTTAATTTACTATATTTTAATTTTGTTTTCATTAATAAATTACAAATTATTTTTTTAGATAAAGAAAATCATAATATCATGGGCCAATACCATGGGATCTAAGCTTTTAATTATTAGTTACAATACCATGGCTTATCAATACCACATGAAAAAACCATAACTTATTTCACAATCAAAATATTTTATTAATTAATTTATTTTTTTTATGAAAATTTTTAATTAAATCTAAAGTAAAAAAATGTTATAATTACTTTTGAGATATATCTTAACCCTCCATCCTATATCCTCACTAATAACTAAAAATATTCTTGTAGAAATTAATTGGGGTGTTTATAAAATTAAAAATTAGAGTACTTTTATATATACATATGTGAATTTTATATAACATAAAGAATATTATAAAGAACTGGGATAGATGCATCTTAACCAAGGATCTAGGAAAAGAGAGAAAGAAAAGTGACTAACGATGATAGAGGAATGATAGTGCATGATTCTTTTAAGTTTTTATTATTGTATTTTCTTTAACATGATTGATCCAAAATACAGGTTTAATATTTTACAACCAACTATGTTTTTTTTTTTTTAAGATACTTCCTTAAATACAATACAGATTTGGAGGGGGGAATAGAGGGAGGGGGGAGGCATAGAGGTGCAGAGAGAGAGCGGGTGATAAGGGAGAGATGAATATGTAATGAGGGAGAGAGAAGATGAGGGAAGAGAGGGAAAAGGAGAGGATAGAGATAGGGAAATAAAGGGAAGAGAGAGAGAGAGAGAGAGAGAAGTGGGGGGGAGGGGAAGATAGAGAAGGAGAGAGGGAGGGAGATAATGATGGAGTTTGAGGGTGGAGAGAGAGAGTGATAGTGGGAGAGACAGAGGGAGGTGGGAGAGAGTGGAGGGAAGAGAGGGAGTACTTGAGAGAGAGAAGAGGGGGAGAGAGGGAGATAGAGATGGAGTTGGATGGAGTGAGAGAGGGAGGGAAGAAAAAAGACATAGAGAGAGAAAGGTGGAGAGGGAGAGGGAGTGAAAAGGGAGAGATAGTGAGAGAGAGAGAGGAGAGAAAGAGGGAAAAGAGAGAGAGAGAGAGGGAGAGAGAGGGAGAGAAGGGGAATAGATAGAGAGAAGGGGAAGCAAGAGGGGGAGAGGATGAGGGAGAGAGGGAGAGAGAGATAGATAGATATGGAGAGAGGGTATGTATATTTTTGGGGTGAGAAGAAGAGACAAGGGGAGATAGATATATAGATGGAGGGAGGAGAGAGAGAAGTAGAGAGAGCTAGAGAGATAGGGAAGGAGGAAGAGAGATGTATTTGGAGAGAGAGATAGAGAGTATGTTTTAGGGTAGATAGAGAGACAAAGAAGGAGAGACAATGGGAGATATATATATTGATGGAGAGGGAAGAGAGAAAAGAAGAGAGAGACAAAGAGAGATAGATATGGAGAGAGAAGAGGAAGAGAGAGAGGGGGGAGAGGAAGAGGGAGATATAGATAGATAGATATGGAGAGAGAAATTGTATGTTTGCGGGATGATATATAGAGATAGAGAAGGATATACAAAGGGAGATAAAGATATAAATGAAGGGAATAAGAGAAAGGGAGAGAGAGATGTGTTTAGTGGGGGGAGAAATGGAGGGAGAGAGTGACATTTTTTTAGTAGTGGGGGGAGGAGAGAGACGTGGTTAGGTGAGAGAGAGAGAGAGAGAGAGACGTGGTTAGGGGAGATAGGGAGAGAGAGAGAGAGACATATGTTCACAGGAGAGAGAGTGTGTGTGTGTATGTGACATGTGTTTAGGGGATATGGAGGGAATTATAGATATAGATGGTAGGGGAGAGAGGGAAGAGGAGAGAGATAGAGAGAGGTAGGTGTAGAAAATCCTGTAGATTCACAAACTCATGAAATTTACTAAAGCACAAGACAAGAATCTACTTCTACTTTAAACCAGTGGAAGCCAATAGATCGATGAAAATAATATGAACAAGAAGAAGATAAATCAATGGTTCATAACACAAGATGTATTTGGGGAAAGCCACTGCTCAAAACCTCTCTATTTGTATTGCATATATCAAAAATATGAGTGAATATACAAATCTTGTTCTCACTAGAACAATTCCACACAAGTATGCTCAACTCTCTCAACTCACGAGAAAGCTCTTTGATAACACTTAGCCAATTTTGCAGCTCTCCAAGCCCCTAATCTCTTGCGTAATTCCTAGGGTGAATAACATGTATTTAAAGGGAATTCATGCTTCCAAAACTGCACAATCTAAACATAGGTTCTTCTCTGATTGCATGCATGATCTATACAATTCAATAAATCACACAACTAATAGTACATTGTCCATATACTCTAGTCTCAACTAAGTCTTTCTTAGAATCGACATGCATGAGTTTCTGATGAGGGAATCTTCGGTTAACTAGAGTGACACTTGTGGATGCACTAGTGCACCAACTGACTGTTTACTCTCTACTAGTTCCACAAATAGTTTGGAACTAATTTAACTGAACATAACCCAATAAAATGAGTGATCTAATTTACAACTCAATTTAAACTCATACTAGACCCCTAAAATTTAGGGAGAACATATACATGACTACAAAAAGACTTCCAACTTGAAATTCCTAAGCTAATTAAGTTAATTAAACTTAATTAACTATTTACAATTTACTATGAGAATAAAATTCGATTTTAATTCTCAGTTCAATTCAAGGACAAATTAAACTGGAATTTCTTGTTGCCATTTCTCAACACTCCCTCTCAACAAGAAAGGGATTATCAGGTAACCCAATCCTATCTCTATGAAACTCGAATTTACATATTGACAATTCCTTTGTCAAAATGTTAGCATCTTGCTCCTCTATGCGAATGTACTCTAACAACATAATCCACCTCATACACAATCTCTAAGATGATGATATCAGATATCAATATGCTTGGACCGATTATGAAAAAATGGAATTTCAAAGATTTTTATACAACTCTTATTACCACAATAAATCATAGTTGGATCCATCTTCTGGCCAAAAAAAACTAACCAGGATCTTCCTCATCTAGATGGCCTCACATGTTACCTAACTCACAGCCATGTACTCTGCCTCTCCCAAACTGAGTGCAATCGCTCTTTGTTTCCTGTTGTACCAAGAAACTATCGATGACCCAATACTAAATATTCCTCCTCGTGTGCTCTTACGATCAGATGGACTCCCTACCCAATCTGCATCAGTGAAGCCTTGAAGATTCAGTCCCTCTATTCGTTTGTACCATAATCCATACTGAGAAGTGCCCATGTGGTATCTCAAAACATTCTTTGCAACCTTCCAATATAGCTTGGTAGGCCTAACCATCCCTTGACTAAGGTGGTTAAATGCATAACACATATCTATTTGTGTGTTCACCAAGTACATGAGTGAACCCACAAGCTACCTATAAATAGTAGCTTCTACTACTTCCCCTAAAGTAGCATCCTCCTTCCTCTAGTTACCTACTAGAGGAGTCTTCATGGGTTTGATGCTTTCCATGTGGAATCTCCTAAGTATCTCATTGGCATACTTTCCCTAAGACACAAACAACTCCCCATATCCCTGCCATACCTCCAAGCCAAGAAAGTAATGCATGAGCCCCATGTCCTTCATCTCAAACTCTCTTGCAAGTTCCTCCTTGAAAGAATTGATCAACTAATCATCTCCTATCAGTATGAGATCATCAACATAAAGTACAATGATAAAAAATTTACCTTCCACCACTATGTGGTATAGTTTTGCATCTACTTCAGTCTTCATGAAGCCCAACCCGGTGAAGTAGCTATCTATCCTGGTGCACCAAGAATGGGGTGCTTGCTTCAGCCCATACCTCACTCTCTTGACCCAACACATGTGCGACTCATGGTCGAAGGTCTCAAAACCTTTAGGTTTATCTATGTACACCTCTTCCTCAATAATTCCATTAAGGAAGGTTTTCTTTACATCCATCGGATGTATCTTCCAAACCATCTGTTCTGATAATGCTAATATAGATCTGATCGATGAGTACCTTGAAACGGAAGTAAAGGTCTCATCATAGTCAATTCCCTCTACCTGTGAAAAGCCACGATCCACAAATCTAGCCTTATGCTTCTCCATACTACCATCTGTAGCTTGCTTTACCTTGTAAAGCCAATGTGATCTCACCACTAACTTGACCTTTGGTCTCAGGACAACATCCCAAACATTGTTACAAACTATGGAGTCATACTCCTCCACCATGGAATCAACCCAAACTAGTTGTTGCAATGCTTCCTTAAAGGAAGATGTCCCTATCACAACACGTTAGCCCATTAGAGCCATGTATCCATTATACCTCTCAGGTGACCTCGTCTGCCTACGCTGAGAAGTGGGTTCTCCCACATTCTCCCATGCATCATCCAACAATATTTTACCATATCTAGTACACTTTATTCCATCTCTAGAAGACTCTGCCTAAGTGGATCTCTCCACTCTTAGATCTTTTGTATGTTGCCACATCAATCTGAGGCTCCTCAACCTTAGGAGCTAAAATCTCCTCATCCACATGTAGCTCAAGCTCCCTCTCAAGGGAAACTTGCATGGCCTTCTCCTCATCGAATCTGACATCCCTATGAACCATTGCCATCCTGTTGGTTAGAAAGTACACCTAATAGTTGTGAGGAGTATTAATGTACTCCACAAATATCCCCAACTCTATTTTCAGCGCAAGCTTCTTCCATGCATCTTTGGTCACATGGAAATATGTTGATGACCCAAAAATATTGAAGTGACCAACATCTGGCCTCGTACCAGAATAAGCCTCCTCTGGTGTCTTCATCTCAAGTATATGATCTGGTATATGGATCTAAACATAAACCATTGTGTTGCATTCCTTGGCCCACAAGTATAGTGGTAGGCCCTGATCATGCAACATCACCCTCGTTGCCCCTACTATGCTTATGTTCTTCAACACTCGTTTAATACCTTCCACTGCACATAATGTTTTAAACTCATTTGAGACATACTCACCACCATTATCACTCCGTAGAGCTTTAACCTTCTTGCTCGACTCTTTCTCCACCAATGCTTTAACTCACAAAACTTTGTGAAAGTTTGATCCTTTTTCTGCATGAAAAATATCCAGCATTTTCGAGACAAGTCATCAATAAATATAACATAATACATGTGTTTGGCTGTGGATGTTGTCGAGAATGTTCCACACACATATGAATGGACTCACTCTATAATAGCCTCTGGTCAACTGTCTTTGTCATGAAAGGAAGACTTGGTGTATTTTCCCAAAGTACACCACTTGCATGTATCAACTTGCTCAAGCATACCTTTGGGAATACTAGTAGAGATCTGCTACAATATCTTCAAACCCCCATGATGCAAGTGGCCCAATCACTTGTGCCACAACTCTCCAATGTCTTAGCTTTGCACCCTTTCTGATTTTGTGCTCGAAGTAGCACATTCCTCTACCTCGAGCTTATAGATATTCTTCACTCGAATCCCTATCTTCTTTACTTGGCCTATGGATATGTGTCAAAGGAATTCCTTTCCTTTCAAGAAGATCACATCATAGCCTTTATCCTCAAGCATGGAAATGGATACCAAGTTCTTCTTCAACCCAGGCATGTACATAACATTCTTCAAGGTGAGTGGAGCCCCATGCTCCCTCTGAAAAGTAATCTTGCCCAATCCAGTAACACTATACTTCTCATCGTCACCCATCTTGATATGCATCTGGAGATCATTCTCCTCCAAGTCACTAAATAACACTTTATCTTCAGCCATGTGGAATGTGTTATCCTCCACAATATCCCAAGGCTTAGAAGGGAAATCTAAGGAGGTAACCTCAAACCACTTACGATTTAGTAGCTAGCCCTGCTAAACCAGAGAGAGATCTCTCTATGAATTCACAGCCAATGATTACTAGAATGGGAAATTATTTTAGGCTATATATGTTAGGCTCGGGTAGGGTTTTGAGTCTTTAGAGTTTTGACGATGAATAAGGGATGAAAACCATGTAGCTAGGTCAAAGTATCAAAGGGTTACATCAGCAAATATATATAGGAGAAAGGTAGAAATGATTTTGTGATAGATTTAGGGTTTTCAGTGTAGTTTAGTGTTTGAAAGAAGAAAAAGGCCTTAATGCGCATGTGCATCATGAATTCATTAAGAAAGAAGGAAAATTACACAAAATGATATTCCCATCCAAACAGATATTTATGCAAAGAAATTTTCTTATAACCTTTAAGGAAATAATTGAAGAAATAAGATATGGAAAGGAGAGATGTATATCATTCATAAAATAATATAACAGAGAAAATACATCATCACAACTCACTGCACAGGAATTCCTAGATAATAGCTGCAATTGCTCCTTTAATTTCTTGAATAAAGAGTTGAAATACAAGCTACAAGTGTTCTCACCTCTGATGTCCAACCTATTCTATGACTAATAAAATGATATATATAGAATAAAAAACATTTCCCCACTCTCAGGGGTTGAATCCCTCAATGTAGCATCAGTTACATGAAAATCTCAACCAAAACCCAAAAGACTAGAAAGGTTCAAACAAACCCTCCATTTAGGAAAACTAATACATTTGACCTAAAAATAACTTTTAAGAGCATGAATCTAAGTAGAAATTATTCTACCAAATCCTATTTACCGAAATTACATAATTAATACATGAAAATAGAAAAATTACATCATTAGGTTGAAATTTACTGAAAAATTGCTAAAGAAAAATTCTCACAGGGATATGCACATCACCTGGCTTGCAACATGATTTTGGAGGCCATCCTGTGCTCCCAATTCTAAGCTTGATAGCTCATTAGAAATATTTGGATATCTAGTTTTCATTTTACTCATAAACCAAGTAATTTGGAAACTCCAGTAGGGAGAAAAAAATCCTTTTCCCAAGACTACTCCTATATGCACATCGCCTGTTTCAAAACAGTGGCAAAAGTGACTTTTTGACCCCTTTTTTGACATTTTCCCCAATTTTTTCTATTGAAAAGACACCCCATGTGGATATATGGCATGTAGGCATGATTACATATCCAACCATTCAAATATTTTTGCATTTGGGATGGCTAAGGAAAAAGCCTAGAGCCTGGCAGGGTCAAAATTTTGGGTATTTTCTACAAACATAGGCCTCAAATATGGATCTATATCTCTCTAAAAATTAAAATTAAAAATAAACCTGAGAGAGATTTTTATTCTTTGGTATGTTAGGAACAAAAATGTCCTCCAGTTTTCAAAAATTCATTTTCATTTTCTCGAAATCCATGCTACAAAAGCATGACTAAAACATGAAATTAACTTGGAAATTTTTTATTTTCTGGAATATGCCTCCAATAAAGTTGAATATCTCCCATTATATGATACCTGTGTAGAAAATGAAGTAGGTTATTTTGATTTTGTCTACTATTGAAAACAACCTCTTTCACTTTTGTCAAATTCATCTTCCTTACTTCAGAAACTAATTTTGAAGTAACATTGTCCCTATGTGCTGCAAATGACTTCTTGATGAGTTTGTGAGGAATTGATCTCTTTGATGTTATATGACTCAACTCTTGAGGCATTTCCTCCATTATTTTACTTATTCTTTTCCGTGTGTTTGTTATTTGCTTCCAATGTGAAACCCTGCCTCACTAGAAGGAAGATAGTTTCAGGAAAACAGGGTATTTGAGATAGCCTTGAAGATGGAGGGGAATGAAGCGACTAGGTGATGTATAAATTCTTGGGGAAATTTTTGGGGGTAGGGAGAGGTGTTAGGGAGTATAGGAAAATGGAATTCATAGGAATGAGTGAGGGGAAAGGGTGGGAAAGTGAAAAACACATCCCTAGCTTAGGAAAGTGTCAAAAGTATAGCAATAGGCTAAGGTTTGTGGGAAAGTGAGGAAATGAGGGGAATGGACATGGGAAAATGCTAGGGGAGGTAAATGGAGTATAGGTTATGGTTTTGGAGCATAAAAAATAGTTTTTTACCACAACAATGAATTAAAATGACTAGGAGACCAAAAGTGCAGCAAAACCCTAGGAGAGGGTGATTCGCTGGCTCTTGCAAAGCAAACTAATGAAAGGAAGGATGAAGGAGGAGTGAATTAATTTCACTTACTTGTTGATGATTTGATGGACCTGTAAATTGATGGATAAAACCTCTGCAATGAATGATTTTCTATCGTTTCAAAATCGCAGCAAGGATGCCAATAACGTAGCGAGGGAGAAAGAATGATACTCTAGAGGCAAGAATGTGATCTTCTAAGTACCAGAATGCACTTTGATAGTGGAGTTATGTCTTATGAAGGTGGAATGAGAAAATGGTTTGCTCCTTTGGTTTTCTTATAGGTTGGGGAGTCAATTTTCTCGTAGATAGTGATGTGGCCCCACCTTATCTTTTCACAAGATGCTATGAAATGCTAGTGTACTGCAACTTCAAACCTTATTATACATAATTACATCTTAATAAAGATCAAATGCACATTAGAGATCATTATAGAACACTTTTCCCTATTACTACTCCCACAAACGAGCTATGGTAGTATACATATAGAGGAGCAACGTAGCAATACTTTTGTGATGGATTTAAGGTTTGTCGGTGTAGTGTAGTGTTTGAAAGAAGAAAAAGGTCTTAATGAGTAGGTGCATCATGAATTCATTAAGAAATAATGAAAATTACAAAAAATGATATTCGCATCAAAATAGAGCTCTATCCAAAGAATTATGCTTATAACCTTTAAGGAAAATCACTGAAGAAATAAGATATGGAAAGGATATATGTATATCATTCATAAAAAAATATAACAGAGAAAATACATCATCACAAGCTCACTGTAAAGGAATTCCTAGATAATAGTTGCAACTGCTCCTTTGATTTCTTGAATAAAGAGTTGAAATATAAGCTAAAAGTGTTCTAACCTCTGATGTCCAACCTATCCTATGATTTATAAAATGATACATATAGACTAAAAACCATTTCCCCACTCTCAGGGGTAAAATCCCTCAATGTAGCATCAGTTACATGAAAACATCAACCAACACCCTAAAGACTTGGGAGGTTTAAACAAACCCTCCATTTAGAAAAATTGATATTGACCTCAAATTGAGTTTTAAGAGCATGAATCTAAGTCAAAATTATTCTACCAAAGCCTATTTACCCAAATTACATCACTAAGACATCAAAATAGCAAAATTACATCATTAGGTCGAAATCTGCTAAAAAACTGCTGAAGAAAAGATCTCATAGGGATATGTGTAGCGCCTGGATTGCAGCAGGACTTTGGAGGCCTTCCTGTGCTCCCAATTCTGAGCTTGATGGTACATTGGAAACATATGGATCTATAGTTGTTATTTGACTCATCAACCAAGTGATTCGGACACTCCAACAAGGAGAAAAATTGATTTTCCCAAGACTGCGCCTATATGCACAATGCCTGTTTCGAAGCAATGGCAGAAAGTGACATTGTGACCCCTTTTCTAACATTTTCTCTCAGTTTGTGTGCTAAAAAGGAACCCCAGGTGGATATATGACATGTATTAGTGATTATATATCCAACCATGTAAATATTTTGGCGTTTGAATGGTTGAGGAAAAAGCGCAGTGCCTCGCCGGGTCAAAATTTTGGGTTTTTCTACGAAAATAGCCCTCAAATATAGAGTGATATCTCGCTACCCATAACACGTTTTGAAAAACAGAGGGAGGTATTTTTTCTTTGGTATGTTAGGAACAAAAACCTCCTCCATTTTTAAAAATTTAATTTTCATTTTCTCGTAATTCATGCCATAATATCATGGCTAAAACATGAAATTAACTTGGAAAATTTTGATTTTCTAGAATATGCCTCCAATAAAGTTGAATATCTCCCAATCTATGATACCCATGTATAAAATTAAGTAATTTATTGTGATTTTGTCTATTATTGACAAAAATCTCTTCACTTTTGTCAAATTCATCTTCCTTACTTCAGAAACTAATTTTGAAGTAACATTGTCCTTGTGTGTCGCAAATGACCTCTTGACAAGTTTGTGAGGTATTGATCTCTTTAATGTTAGATATCTCAACTCTTGATGCATGTCCTCCATTATTTTACTTCTTTTGTTCTGTGTGTGTGGTCTCTACTTCCAATGTGGAACTCTAGCTTACTAGGAGGAAGAATTAGGGTTTAGTTTTGGGAAAACAGAGGATTTGAGACAGTCTTGTAGATGGAGGAGAATGAAGGGGTTAGGGGCGGTCTAAATTCTTGGGGAAATTTTTGGGGGCACAGATAGGTGTTAGGGAGTGTAGGGAAATGTAATTCCTAGGAATGAGTTACGAAAAAGGGTATGAAAGTGAAAAACATGGCCCTAGCTGAAGAAAGTGTCAAAAGTATAGCAATAGGCTAGGGTTTGTGGGAAAGTGAGGGAAATGAGGGGAATGGGCATGGGAAAAGGTTAGGGGAGGTAAATGGAGTATAGGTGATGGTTTTTTAGCATAAAAAGTAGGGTTTTACCACAGCAATGAAGTAAATTAACTAGGATACCAAAAGTGCAGCAAAACCCTAGGAGAGGGTGATTCACTGGCTCTTGTTGAGCAAACTAAAGAAAGGAAGGATGAAGGAGGAGTGAATGAAGTTCACTTACTTGCTGATGATTTGATGGACCTATAAATTGATGGAGAAAACCTTTGCAATGAATTATTTTTCTCCCTTTTCAAAATCGTAGCAAGGATGCCAAAAAGGCATTGAGGGAGAAAGAATGATACTCTAGAGGCAAGAATTTGATCTTTTGAGGGTTGAAATGAAGTTTTCTAGTGGAGTGATGTCTTATGAAGGTGGAATGAGAAAATGTTTTACTCCTTTGGTATTCTTATAGGCCAGGGGGGTCGATTTTCTCTTAGGTGGTGATGTGGCCCCGCCTTGTCTTTTCACAAAATGATATGAAATGCTAGTGTATTGTAGCTTCAAACCTTATTATACATAATTACATCTTAATAAAGATCAAAATGCACTTTAGAGATCATTATAGAACACTTTTCCCTATTACTATTCCCACAATGATGACATTTTTGATGACTTGACCTAATGATGACATCTAATGGAGTATGAAACTGATGATTTGGACCTTGAAACATGATTGACCATGTGATGATGACTGAGATGGTGATCAAGACACTTCACTGATGACTCATCATAATGAACGATGGCATGAATCAAATGAGAATTTGACCATTAAATGAAGAGAGTAGTAACATACCTAGACACACTAATCAGTGACCAAATTTTTATTTGAAATCCTATTGAAACCATAAAAATTTGACCAATGACCCTATCAAAAAACTTTGAAAGAGCACATTTGATCACTGGTGACTAGCAAGACTAACATACACTAAAAGAATGAATCTCCACTGCCTAAGTACCATACACTTCCCATCATTGATGACACCATGAATGAAATGAGGGAAAATTCCAATTTAAATTGAGGGGCCAATGGCTCACCCATCGATCCTCCTGAGGACTTCTTCTTGGACTTCTTGAGTGGACAATTTGTAGAAAAATGGCCCAGCTCATGATAATGAAAGCACTTAACTTTCGTCATGTCTTTCTTCTTACCTCCATGATAAGAATCTAATTTGGAATGGGAAGATTTTTCTTTCCCCTTCTTTGCCTTAATCACTAAGGCACAGTTCTCTTCATCATAATTCTTTAATGAAGAGACACCCCTAGTGTTCCTTCTTATCTCCTCCTACATCAAATCTAACCACAATAGTTCCCAATCTGACATCTTCTCCCAACCATTGACAGAGTCCTTATAACTATGCCAACTCTTTGGGAGTCCTAGAAGAGCAAGACTCACCATATCATCCTCGGCAACCATGATTCCAACACTTCCAAATTCATCCCAACACCGAGTGAACTTGGTCAAGTATTTTGGAATCGTATCGCCTTTCTCCATTTTGATTTTTTGAAGTTTGTCCTTCAATGCCAATTTCCTTTGGTCACTATTGTTCTGATACAAGTTCGTCAATGTTTTTCACATATCATATGGAGTTTCCTTTCCATGGAGACTGGAGACAATGTGGTCTTGAAATCCCTCAAGGATTATCCACCTCACATTTTCCACACACTTCTTCGATTCAACCAAATTCTGTGCATCTAATGTTGCTGGCTTAGGAATTTCTTGATCAATGAATTCCTTCAAGCCATTATCATCTAGCACATCCTCCATTCTATCCCTCCAGGCTATAAATTTTGAGTTGCCTTCCAAGGCATATTGGAAGGAAAATCGAGTCTTAAACTGTAGAATGCCATCTGTCGATCGTGAAGTATGTATTACAAATTTGAATTTCACCGATAACCAAAAACTCAAAACCTCAAAATCTCCTCTAGTATGTTGTTCCCAGCTCCGATACCATGTAGAAAAAACTGTAGATTCACAAGATCATGAAATTTACTAAAGCACGGGACAAGAATCTACTTCTACTTTCAACCAATGGAAGCCAATAGAACAATGAAAGAAATATGAACAAGACGAAGATAAATCAATGGCACATAAAACAATATTTATATGGGTAAATCCACTGCTCAAAACCTCACTATCTGTGTTGCATATATCAGAAATATGAGTGAAGATACAATGCTTTTTCTCCCTAGAAAAATTCCGCACAAGTATGCTCAACTCTCTCAGGTCACAAGCAAGCTCTTGGCCAACACATAGTAAATTCTATAGCTCTACAATCCCCTAATCTCTTTCATAATTCCTAGGATGAATAGTTCATATTTAAAGGGAATTCATGCTTCCAAAACTGTGCAATCCAAATATAGGTTCTTATCTGATTGCATGCATGATCTATACAACTCAGTAAATCACACAACTGATAGTACATTGTCCATGCACTCTAGTCTCAACTGGGTCTTCTCAGAATCTACATGCATGAGTTTCTGATGAGGGAATCTTCAATTAACTAGAGTGGCACCTGTGGATGCACTAGTGCACCAACTAACTATTAACTCTCTATTAGTTCCACAAACAGTTTGGAACTAATTTAACTGAACATAGCTCAATAAACTGAGTGGTCTAATTTACAACTCAATTTAAACTCATACTAGACCCCTAAAATTTAGGGAGAACATATACATGACCACAGAAATACTTCCAACTCAAAATTCATAAGCTAATTAAGTTAATTAAACATAATTAGCTATTTACAAGTTTCTATGAGAATAGAGTTTGATTTTAATTCTTAGTTTAATTCAAGGACAAATGAAACTAGAATTTCTTGTCTCCATTTCTCAACAAGAGGGAGAGGTGGAAAGAGAGATATGGGCAAGAGAGGGAGGGATATAGACATAGAGATTGAAGGTGGAGAGAGAGGGAAGAAGAAAGAGACACACAAAGACAACATAGAAGTTGGATCTCAAAATTCATGAATATTTTGGTATTTCACTAAAATATAGATGTATAGAATTAATATATGAGTTACACATATATACTTTTAAAAAAATATGTAACAAGATTCTCAAACAACTACATTCACCGCCACTTTAAGATGTATATGCTAGCCTAGATCCATCTTAGCCCCAAATCTATCATGTTCCAAGAGGGATCAAATCCCTCTAGGTGCAAGCCATCCCTCAAATTCTACACTCCAAAAAGAAGGTTTTCACCTCGAGAGATTTAATCCCTCTTGGCACATGATAGATCTAGGGTTAATATGGATCTAGGCTAGTTATAAAATTAAAAAATATAATACTTTTATATATACATATTTGAAATTTGTATAATATAAATAATATTATAAAGAATTGGAATAGATGCAACTTAACCAATGATACAAGAGAAGGGAGAAAGAAAAATGACTAATGATGATAATGGAAAGATAGTGCACTATTCTTTTAAGTTTTTTATTATTGTATTTTCTTTAACATGATTGATCCAAAATATAGGTTTAATATTTTACAACAACTATGTTTTTTTTTTTAGTTTAGATACTTTCTTAAATACAATACAATGGATTGGTTTTAAGAGAGAGAGAGAGAGTGATCCGGATTTAAACAGGAACGCAATAAAATATAGAGATAACCATATACACAAAAATGCAGCGGAAATAATGCTTCATTTCATTAATGGAAAATACCGAAATATGCTTACAACCAGAAATGGAAATAAACCAGCTAGGGCGATGGTAGCTTATCTCTAAGAAGAGATGTGGCGGGTACATGCCTCTGAACTGTATTAAATTAGCCTCGAAGGCCTATTTATTGTGAGAACCATGGAAAACCTTCACATTTCCAAAACCTCTCCCCAGAAGATGAAACGCCATTGTGGGCCCGTTTTGGTAATTTGGTCATCAATTTCTGGTCGTACTTTGGCATACGATCTCCGTTTGACGCGTATGATAGCTCGTTAGAAAGATCTATCCGAGAACTACCACTTTGGGAAGGGAAACATTGGTCCATGGAACCATGTTGCCCCCATATTTCCCAAAAAACGTCGTTTAGGGCCTCAAAACGGATCCAGAAGTTTAGGGCCCAAAACAAACTACTATAAATAGTAAATTGTGCTACAATTATGGAAACTGAAAAACTGAAAGAGACAATTGTGGGGGTCCAAATGGTATAGGTGGGTGGCCACCAACATCCACCTGGATCATTCCTCCCCCCTTCGGAAGCAATGGTCCCCATTACGTTGAGTTCCTCCATCTGCTGAACTTGTCCTGCAATCTCCGATGTGTCCAGTAATGGTGGGAAGCATGGTTGATGACAGTCCACATTGAACACTTGGTGCAAGCGAAGGAATGGAGGAATGATGTGCTCCAAAGCATTATTCCCCATAGCCTTGGTACTGCTGTAAGGACCTTGTCAGAGTGGTCTGAGCTTCTGATGGGTTCTAGTAAGGCGTTCTTTCTGTCGATGCAACCAAACTTTGTTGCCCACCTGAAACTTGTGTGGTACCCCTGTGGGTGAGGAGAAGTTGTTCCTGTGTTCTGTCATGACCATATTCCTTTGCTGCTGCTGCTGTGTAGAGGAACCCTACGTGGGGGTCATAGATGTAGCAACGATCTTCCCCTTACTTTGGGAGCGAACCAGACATAAAATAAATTTCCTAGTCTGTGATATGAGCTTGCTGCCTTTCTTAGTAATGATCAAAGAGGTGGCGGTAGGTGGGGCTACCTCCGGTATCCTGTATAATGAATCACCCAAAGAAATAATGATAGCGCGAGGCCTTGACTGATGCACAGCATGTCGCCTCCACAAGTATGGTTGGCCTAATAATACATCACAAACATCCAGAGGTGTAACATCACACAATACCTCGTCTGTGAATGGTTTGATGATGTAGGGAAGGCGGCACTGCTGGCGAACTTTGAGATCTTGTCCTTCATGAAGCCACCCAATACTGTATGGCTGCCGTTGTGGTGTAGTCAGTAGGCCCAACTGCTTCACGACCTCTGCTGAAATAAGGTTCTTTTGGCTGCGACTGTCCTTGACGTGGGGGCTGCTTTGAGAAGAGCAAAAACAATCTTTTCCCGACTCGAAAATTCATGAACAGAAAAATAACCCTCTAGCAGATTTAACCATTTATCTACAGCATCTGCATCTATCTAACCCTCGAATATGGGGATTTCAAAATTAACTTGTACCTTAAAGGGTGTGGTATTTCCAGAGTAGCTACTGGAAGCCGACGCATCACTTTTGGGTAGTCGCTGAAGTATTTGGGCAAAGCTTTCCATCATCGCGTTCCGTTGTCGCTCGAGGGCTTCTTCGAGCAAGATTTTGATAGGATCTCCTGCTCCCTCATATTTCTTCTCATCCGCCATTGGAGGCCGTCGGGATTTTCGAGGCTGGTCTTGCAAAGGTTCAACCAGTTCAAGCCCTAACTCCTTATATCCTAACCTCGTCGGGGACATGCAAAGAAAAACCGAGAAAAAGCAGACCGCTCTGATACCACTGATCCGGATTTAAATAGGAACGCAATAGATTACAGAGATAACCATAAATACAGAGATGCAATAACCATAAATAAAGAGATGCAGCGAAAATAACACTTCATTTCATTAATGGAAAATACCGAAATATGCTTACAACCAGAATTGGAAATAAACTAGCTAGGACGATGGTAGCTTATCTCTGAGAAGAGATGTGCAGCTACATGTCTTTGAACTATTCCAAACTTGTGTTACAATGAGGCTCGAAGGCCTATTTATTATTGAGAAACAATGGAAAACCCTTCACATTCCAAAACCGACCCTTAGAAGATGAAACGCCAAATTGTGGGCCCCGTTTTGGTAAATTGGTACATCAATTTCCCAGGGTTGTAACTTTGGCATACGATCTCCGTTTGACGCGTATGATAGCTCGTTAGAAAGATCTATCCGAGAACTAGCATTGTTGGAACGGGAAACATCGGTCCATTGCATAGACCCATGTTGTCCCCGGATTCCCCAAAAAAACGTCGTTTAGGGCCTCAAAACAGATCCGGAAGTTCAGGACCCGAAAAACTGCTAAAAATAGTAAGTTGTGCTACAATTAAGGAAACTGAAAATGCTGAAAGAGACAATTGTGGAGGTCCAAATGGACTAGGTGGGTGGCCACCAACATCCACCTGGATCATCATAACAAGTGCGGTGAGGGGCAACACGATGACGAAATGCAGCACAACAATAGGTGAAGGAGTCACCTTGGATAATTAGTTGAAGGAGCATATCTTCAACTCATCTCATGTATCATCTTCTTAGAGATGATTTGTACTCTTATTTAGATAAGTAAAAGTGTTGACTTCTATTGTAAATGTACTATCTCTCTCTCTATGATGAACTTTGAAGAACATAAAAGAAGAATTGATCAAGGGTTTCCCTAGATTGTGGGGTTTGTCCCTCGCTCGCGCCACATCTTGTGTCCTCTTGTCTTGGCTTGTCTTTTGCGATTTATATTTATTTTCTATCTACAGTTTACTTTAATGCTGATGTGATTGATAATTTCAAAAAGATATTGAGCTAACTGTGAAAATTGAAATAAATTGCTCTATCATAGAACATACCTAAAATTAACACTTAGCGCTCCAAGCAGCTAAGAAGAGACACGAGACTATAAACTGCACTACTCGAAAAGAGGCATGGTACTATAAACTACACTACTTGGGAAGTGTACGATTTCAACACTGTGGGAAGCAATGAAGTGTCACAGGGTTGGAAACAAAGCGAAGATAGTTGCAGTTCTGCCATAAAGTGTGACTGTTAAGTCACTATTCACTATTTGATGATTGGGTTGAGGCCAAATGGAGTGGGCAACACGAATTTAAGGCGAACTTTATGGGTTATAAAACCCCTAAAAAAATGTAAAATTCTAGATTAATTTTAATGAGGGCAGTATTATTAAATTGTTCTTTACTCAATGGGTGATGAAGGTGAGACTTATGATGTTATGACACTACTCGAATTATTAATGCACTAAAAAATACAAATTCCATGAAAATCCTATTTACAGAAAAGAAAGAGTTTCTTTGATTTTTTAAAAATGAAATGCAAAAAACTCACAAATTTTCCAATTTTTCTAAAGCAACCAATTTCACTATTATGTAATAAAAATGCAATCAATAAACCAAAATACATATTTTCCAAAACATCAAGTAAGCCAAAATACTCTTTATCTCTAATAACCCAAAACTTTCAAGCACACACAAATCTATCAAGGGAGTTGGAGAAAACACATTTTTCCCTATGAATGGTTTGATTTAATGATAATAACATTGTAATTGCAGGAATTTTCCAAGATGAAAGCAACAATTTCCTTTCTCATGAAAAAATGACCATAATTCCTTCACAAAATCACTAGGTCTCAAGAAACCCTAATTTGCAATTCAAAATGATTTTGATTACAAATAAGGAACAACTAAGGCTTAACTCATATATTTGAGAGAACAAAATAAGAATATCATAAGAAAAAGTAATCAATTGAGTTCAAAAGAGACACTTCATAATCCAAACATAGATATTGACACTTCTAGAAAAATAAAGTGAGGTCCAGGTTGAAGAAAAAGCTATATTTTCAAAAATTTTCAAGGCCTCAATGGGTTTATAGTGGCAAACAAAGCGGATGCCCTTTGTTGCTAAGGAAAAACACTCACAAAACTACACTCTATTAGCAAAGAGAAACTACACAAGGGTAAAAAACTAAAGAAAAATAAAACTTTGAAAAATCGAGCACACAGATCTAAAAGGTTATGAATTTATAAAGACTGAAGTCTCGATAAATGAGATGAATCAAAAAGAAAAAATAAAGAAAATGATGAGAAAAGAAATGCTCCCAAGTATGGTCGCCAATTTGTTACACCTAACAAGTCCCTCTCTCACTAGATCCTTGGCGAAAACAAGAAAAAACAAGATAATTGAACTCGCCCTTTCTCTAAGTTGAACTTGTTTGAATTATAAGAATTGTAGCTAATGCATTAGCCTCTTACCTATTTCACAAAATGCTCAATGAAGATCCCTTGTTGTGATTCGATGCAGCTCTTGAATGCTTGATAAGACCTGCAAACATCAACCATAAAAGGATCAAAAGCACACTCAATATAATAATCCAAAAAACTTAACCTAATGATCTAGAAAATTAGAAATTGAATTTGCCTTAATAAACATTATAGACAATTGTAAACCATTCTTTATTCCAATAAGACAAATCAATGGGAGAAAGTGTTCATTTGTATTAATCAAAGATTAAGAGGAGTCTTACAAGTTTCATCTTGATGCCTCTAGGTCCCTCCCAAATGCCTTCAATCTCCTCCATAAATGACAAGCTCTCTAATCTCAAACCAACAACATAAGTTTGTCTTCTTTGAATTTTGACCTCCTTAATCACTCTACCCTCTAGTAATTTTGTAGGCTAGGAGGAAGAAGTTTTAGATCCAAAAGAGGAGGATGAGACTCCTTCATTGAGGCATTAGGTTACATGAGAAAAGGGATGGATACTCATCATTTGAGGATTATAGTTTGAATAATCATCACTTGGAAGCTTTAAGTTGGGAAATATTCCACCAACTATGTTTATAGAATGTACTTTTTATTTTTACTTTTTTGAATTCCCTTGTGCGGGCTTATAGTGGCACACAGAGCACACCTCTACATTATTCTAAGAGTTAATTCCAGCTAATGCACAAGAAACGCTAGACAAATCGGCACAGTGGAACTTAACAAGGTGTGACAGTTTTTTCCCCAAATTCCTCATCTACTTCAAGATATTTTGAGTTCAAACATGTTCACGGAAGGGAAAAAGACCCATAAACTAATCCATTGTCATGGTGAACAACCCTTAGCAAATTGATCAAATAAACATGATAATCATGTCTACTCAAAGCTCATAATATTGAGAAATTTAGATCAACTCCTTGAAAATTCATTTCTTGAGTTTTAAAATCCAAGTTGGGACACCATCAATGTCATATTGAGATAGATACATGGAACATAATTCATGCCTTCAAAATTTCACATCCCAATCTTCTTTCATTGCATGAAAAATCTATAACACCTATTTATCTCTATTAAGATGAATAGGTTCATAGAGAGGTTGAATAAATTTTTTTATCCTTTGCTACCATGTGGATGTTTTGTTATGTCAAAATTATGACTAGTTGCTACAAGTTTTCGAGTTGTAGCAATGTGGAAGTGAGTATGGAAAATAGAAGCAACTTAAACTTTTGTGTGGTTTTTTTTCATTGAAGTTGTTTTCACTCTAGAGCTGATCAAAAGAGTAGGTGAAACTTTGATTTGATTAAATCAATCCACAATTACCATTAGACCATTTTATGCATAGTACATATGAAAATAAGACACCATAGTCAATCACTAGTTAGAAAAATTTTCAAAAAGAACTAACATTTGATAAAGTTTACATAGATTCATAAAACTCTTATTATAACTAGTCAAACTTTATACCATGTGAACAAGTTAATTAAAAAAAACATGCAAATCTCAATGGAAAGTAGTAGGTTAAGAGGCAAAGAAGAAAATAATTCAAAACAAATTGTAATATGCCAATAAAAATATACACTTAAATTTTTATAATTGAATTATCATCAAAAGAAAGAATGATTACAACAATTAAAAATAGAATGGTTTACAAGTAGCCTAGCATTCAATAAATATAGATACTTAATACTTCACTTGATCTTTAAAATTATTTTATGAGTTTTCCTAATGTCCTTCACTAAATCACATAACCCTTATCTATCTCTAACTATGAAATTTAAGAGAATACTTTATTTACTACTTTGAACCCACATGTAAATGACATGAGGCCATACCATGGTGGTTTTCTTAAGCAAGTTAGTAACATTAAAGAGTTTTGTTTTTTATAAATAGTATTATCTTTTTTTCTTTCTTTCTTGATTTGCTGAGCATACTCAAGTGTAACCCATTTAAACACATTATAACATGGGTCTTACATCATCAAGTTGTCCACATCACCTCATGACTTTACATCTAGTTGGTACTAAATTGTACCATCCATTTTTAGCAAATATGAGGCATTTTTATTGAGTTTATTTTGAGATTTCATGAATTTTTATCTATGTATTTTAGAGCTAGAATTCCATCAACATACGTGAAAAAAAAAAATAACAACAACCCTATTTTAAATAAAAAGTACAGGTTACTATTTTTTATCAATTCTAGTTAGGTAGTTAAGGTAAAATTGAAATAAAATTAAAAATAATCCTATGTTAGAATAAAAAGCAGTAGCCTACAGGTTAACTAGACTTTTTTTGGCCCTAGAAGTTATGGAAATTCAGGTCATATCTTTTGAATTTTTTTGCACTCATTCCTACCACTTCTAACTACAATTCTTTACCCTTCCTTGACCATGCCAAATAAAAACTCACTGTCATTTTTTTATTAATTTATTTTTTGTAGTTAAGGTTACAGGTGGTTTTTGAGTTCTAGTTTTATGATATTATCCATGTTATTAGTGTAGAATATAGCCTATTTAAAGGGGGATAATTAAACCATGTCCACCATCTTAACTAGTGATAAGGAGAGAGATGATCAAATCTCTTGTGATAAAGAGGATCAAATCTCTTGTGATAAAGAAAGGATCAAATCTCTTCTAATACAAATATGTTAAGATGCAAAATATTTGATTCCTCTTAGCTCTCTATAGATGGGGAGTTAGGATGGATCACATTGTTTTGTAAATTCCCATGGTTTTTTTATAATTGTATTTAGACACCCATTTTACTCATTTTCCATAGAGGCTTTGGCTATGGGGGTGGCCTATTTAAACACTGCCTAGATCCATCTTGACTACAGATGTATCAAAGGTTGATAGGTGTGAAATCTCTTTTCATTGCTCTTGTTACAATGAAAAGGGATTCAATCTGTCTTTAGGTTGATAGGTATGTGTTAGACACCTAATTCTTTAAGGGTTGGTGTTGAAGCCCAATAGACTAAGGTAGTCCAAGAGACATTGGGATGTGGAACCCAATCATCACACAAATGTACTATAAATGTATATCATTTGTTAATAATAGATGTACTCTCTTATCTTTAATATTATGTTGCTACCGTGTATGTTTAATAGTATGAAATCTCTTTTCATTGCTCTCCTTAGAATAAAAATAAATTCAATCCGTTTCTGTTATTATTAAATTAGAGAATTATTATTTTTTATATTCATTTTCCATTATTTGCTTTGTTATTATAGAATTAAATTATTTTTGTTCTTTCATATTCTTTATTTCCATAATTCGAACCATATATGAAGGTTATTTACAAATTATTGGAAACGAACTTTATCCTTGTAACTTCCCTGAACCTCAATGAAAAAGTTATCTTTGTGACTTGGCTGGATCGATATTTTGACATAACCCGAAAGGTATTCGCTTTTCTTTCCTGCCATTAGAAATAGAAATTTGAAATGAGTTCCTTCATCTAAAATAACCGAAGAATATAGTGAATCTATATACGTAAAGAGATATGTGTTTTCCTCCTAAATTTAATTATTACATTCTTGGGGATGGCGCAGGTGATCTTTTGCACCAGAGAATGGCTGCACTTTGGGTTTGTAATAGCTTCACTCTTCCTCTGGACTTCTCCACCTCCAGAGAATGGCAGCCGTCGACCTCGACAGTTTTTGGGTCTGTAATAGCTTCAACCTATTTACCGCCTCCCTCTGGACTTCTCCACCTCCTATGCAGGTGGAAAACTCTACAGCTACACAGGCGAAATAGAGTGAAGCTATTAGCAATGTGGCATTACAGACCGAAAGAATGTGAAGGTGGCAGCAAGCTTTCTACTGGGCCAAAGAGCTATCGTTTTATTCTTTATTTATGTGTGTTTCGAAACCCTCACCCATACACCTTTTTTGTTTCGAAACCTAACTTGTTTATTTTCCCCTCTTTCTTTCAGGTTTCTGAATAGGAATAATTTTCAAAGATCTTAGCTCGTGTTTCGTAGGCTCTTGGGTGTTCTTCTCACTAATAGTCCTCAATATTCTTATTCAAGCAACCAACATCCTCAATTTGGCGCACATATGCATTAACTGTTGTTGTTGGGGATTTTTCTGGTAAAATCCCAAAAACAAACAAACAAACTGCACACAGAGACAATGCTCTGTTTTTCTTTCCAGGATCTTAGCGCAGGGAAGCTTAAAAAATTTCTGAGAACAGAGTATTACACACCCATAAAAGCCTTTATATTCATTAATAAAAGACTGATACAAAATTCATCCTCTTTCACTCAGAGGGATTCACCAAAAGAAATTCAACAACAAAAGTTACTCTATCTCCTCCTGAGATTTTACGTTGTGTGAAAATCTCATTTACATTTACTGCTGTAATTTTTTTTTTTACATATACTGTTGTAAAAATAAAAATCACATTATGCACTTTGCATATTACAAAACTTCATCTTCATTTTTCTTTGCCTTCACCCTCGCACTGCTGTGCAAACTTCAATTCATTTCAGAAGTCCATTGTTACATTCACATTGTTGTGTGTGTTTTTCACCTGCACACCACTTCCCCTGTTTTTCTATATTCACCTCTTCGCGCTGCTGTGCATTTCATACCAAAATACAATTTTCCCAAAAAAAACATTACTATGTGTTTTACTTGTTCAGTAAAACAAAAACTTACACCCGTGAATTTAAAATAATAAAATTAAAAACTATATGACGTGCCCATACCTATTATAAATTCGCCATACCTCCGTAGGAAATAAAAACATTAAAATTAAAAGTTTCGACCAACCCTTTACCTATCACATTAACTTTACATTAAATAATTTTACGGTGGTCAAACAAAACTTTTACACAATGTCAAAATTCATTTGCTGTAGGTTTGATGAAGTCCAACAACCGTTGATTTGCCCTCATGAAATCGAACGACTCACAACAAAATCGGGAGACCCTTTTTAGCCGAACTTTATGTCACGATAAAACACTTTTTGCTGAAAGTACATTTGGACGTGTTGCAAAATATTATTGCATCAGGCGCGCTTGTACAAAAACCACTTGTAGACCAAAAGCGATCCGATGAGCTTTGATGGTTTCGGGAATGGTTTTTAAAGTTGTCGTTTTAATGCTGCTGCACAACAAGTTGAAATTAATATTTCAACACTCCCCTTTAATTTCAACTGCTGGGCATTCAGTCATACCCAGACACTTTCTCAAAAATTCGAAGCTTTTCTGGTCCAATGGCTTTGTTAAAATGTCTACTACCTGTTCCTGAGTCCTGCAATGTTCTAAGACAATTTCTCCATTGCTTACCAATTCCCTGATGTAATGAAACCTTTTGTCAATGTGTTTCGTTCTCTTATGAAACACTGAATTCTTTGATAATGCAATAGCTGAGCTATTGTCACAAAAAATCACCGTCTCTTTTGCCTGCTCTTGGCTTAAGCTTCTTAACATCCTTCTCATCTAAACTGTTTGACATGCTGCTGTTGTAACTACCACATATTCTGCCTCTGCTGTAGACAACGCCACGATAGGCTATTTCTTAGAAGCCCATGAAATGGCTCCTGAACCCATGTGAAAAACATAACCGGAAGTTCTTTTCCGATCATCTACACTTCCAGCCAAATCATTTTTAGTGTATCCAACTAAATTTGAACATTCTGAGGTAGTATATAAAATCCCAAGTCTTTTAGTACCTTTGACATACCTCAAAATTCTTTTTGTTGCTTGCCAATGTGCCTCTTTTGGCCTCTCCATGAATCTGGAAATTAAACTAACAACAAACATTATATCAGGTCTAGTTGCAGTTAAATACATAAGGCTGCCAACTATACTCTTGTACAAACTATGATCAAAATCCTTGTTGTTTTCCTCTTTGTTGAGTTTTAATCCCATTACTGTGGGAGTGATCGCTGCCTTGCACTCTTGCATATTAAATCTGCCCAACACTTCATTTACATATTTTGCTTGAGAGATAAAAATTCCATTTTCATTTTAATCTACTTCTATTCCTAAGAAGTATCTCAGCAAACCCATGTCAGTCATTTCAAATTCCTCTTTCATGACTGCTTTGAAGTTTTCAATAAGATAAACATTATGGCCTGTAAAAATCACATCATCAACATATAACACAACAATTAACAATTTACCATCTTTTTCTTTGATGTAGACTGTGGGTTCTCCCTCACATTTCTCAAATCCATTTTCCTGTAGGTAGGAGTCTATCCTACTGTACCATGCTCTTGGTGCTTGCTTCAGCCTATAAAGAGCTTTCTTCAATATGCATAGTTTGTGCTCTTGGCCTTTCTTCTCATAGCCTAGAGGTTGCTCAATATAAACCTCTTCCATTAACACTCCATTTAGGAATGCTGACTTTACATCCATTTGGTAAACTTTCCACTTGTTTTGTGCTGCTATGGACAGCACTGCTCTCACGGTTTCCATTCTTGCAACCGGTGTGAAAGTCTCCTCATAGTCTCTCTCATACTGCTTCTTTTATCCCTTGACAACCAGCCTTGCCTTGTGTCTTTCAATTTTTCCTTCTACATTACTCTTGGTCTTATAAACCCATTTGACTCCAATGACTTCTTTACCTTTTGGTAGCTCAACCAATTCCCATGTTTTGTTTCTCTCTATGGCATTCATTTCCTCATCCATAGCTTCTATCCATTTCTTATCTTTAATTGCATCCTCAAAATGAATAGGATCATCAACATGACAATACAAGGCAAATAAGGACTTCATTCCTTCATCATAAATGTCACTTAAGTTTCTAAACCTCTTACCTCTTTCATTTGGTGTGCAAGTGCTTGAAGATGCACTTGAACTTCCACTCTGTGGTGTGCTTGGAGAAGCACTTCCATTTCTCCTCAAGGGTGTTCCTTGCTGCCCTTATGTTGGCACTGCTATTTGGGGATGTGTTTCAGCCATCTCTTCATCATCTTCATCATGAGACAAACAGTTTTTAACATTCAATGTTTTCTATATGCTTCCATCCCAAGCTTCCTCCTCAATGAACTGAACATCTCTGCTTACAAAAAACTTCTTGGTAGATGGGATATACAACCTGTATGCTTTGGATTCCTCACTGTATCCAATAAAAATGCATTTCTCCCCTTTGCTGTCCAGCTTCCTCCTTATCTGATCTGGAACATGTGCATAAGCCACACATCCAAAAACTCTCATGTGGGTGACTCCTTGCTTTCTCCCACTCCATGCTTCTTCCGGCACTCTGTTCATCACTGCTTTTGTAGGAAACCTATTCAAAATATACGCTGCACAATTTACAGCTTTAGCCCAATAGTCATTTGGCAAATGCTTTTCCTTCAACACGCTCCTCGCCATATCCATGATGGTCCTGTTCTTCCTTTCAGCAACTCCATTTTGTTGTGGGGTGTACCTAGCTGTAAATTGCTTGTGAATTCCATTTTCTCTACAAAATCGTAGGAATTCCTTGGAGATATACTCACCTCCTCTGTCAGTTCTCAGAACTTTGATATGCAGCCCACTTTGGTTTTCCACAAGTGCTTTGAAATTTTGGAATTTTTCAAACACTTCACTTTTTTTCTTAAGGAAATAGACCCATGTTTTTCTTGTAAAATCATCAATGAATGTTAGAAAATATTGGCTGCGTGCTAGTGATGGATTTTGCATCGGTCCACATACATCTGAGTGGACAATCTCTAAGGGTGCCTTTGCCCTTATGCGTTTCCCTGAAGGAAAAGTTTCTTTGTGTTGCTTTCCCAATATGCAACCTTCACAAAGGTTGTCCGGTTTCTCTATCAATGGTAATCCTCTTACCATTCCTTTTCTACTCAACAAATTAAGACCTCCAAAGTTGAGATGTCCAAATATCAAGTTCCACAACCAATTTTCATCCTTTGGCACGCTTTGGTAAGCCTCTTGGGCAACTGTTGCAATTTCTTCTTTGTTTTTCAAATATGTTCTTATTCTAAGAGGGAACATCCTGTTCTTTGTCATCTTCACTTCAGCAATGCATTGTTTGCTGGGTGCTACATCCATGATGGTGCATACATCATTCAAAAAATAAACATTGTAACCCTTATGGACAAGCTGTCCAATACTCAAAAGATTACATCTCATTCCAGGGACATAGTAGACATCTGCTATGGTTTTCTTTCCACCCTTCTTTGTAAATATTTTGACTTCTCCTTTTCCCATAATAGAAATTTTGCTATCAGTCCCAACTGTGACTTCTGATTTCACATTTTGATCTAAAGCAGAAAACAGGGCTATGTTTCCTATCATATGGTTACTACAACCGGAATCTAGAAACCATATGTCTTCACTATTTGTTTTAGCCATGTTACAAGCTAACAACACATTATCTTGACTGATGTTTTCTCTAGTGACATTTGCATTTGATCTAGTATTCATATCATGCTGTTTCTTCCTACATTCACTGGCATAGTGCCCATATTTTTTGCAATAATAACATTGGACATTGGATTTATCATACCTTTGTCCTTGACCATGATGTTGTCCTCTTTGTTGGCTGCTGCCTTGGCCTTGGTTCTGATTTGGATTGCTGCCTCTTCCTTGAGCATTTGCTGAGCTGTTTCTTCCACCTCTTTTCTAGCTTCTACCTCTTCCTCTTTTGTTTCCTCTGCCTTGACCTCTTCCTCTTCCAAAGAACATCTGGGTTTTTAAGGCTTGCTCTAGAGATGAGTTTTCATTTCTACTCAACCTCTGCTCATGTGTTATCAGTGATGCATGAAGTTCATCAACTGAAAAGTTTGAGAGATCCTTTGTATCTTCTATGGTGGTGACAATCACATCAAACTTTGAGGGTAGGACCCTCAAAATTTTCTCCACAATCCTCCTTTCTTCAAGAAATTCTCCATGAGTCCTCATTTGTGTGACCAAACCAATCACATGTGTGAAGAATGAGTCAATGATATCTGACTCTTTCATGGAAAGATTTTCAAAATCTCTCCTCAGCAACTGTAGTTTTGCTGTCTTCACTTTCTCCATGCCTTGATAGGCTGTCTTGAGGATTTGCCATGCTTCTTTGAATGTCTTAGCTGCTGCTATCCTTGGAAACACACTCTGGTCCACTGCTTGATACAAAAATACAAGGGCTTTTGAATCCTTCTTCCTATTTCTCTTTAATATATCTTTCTCTGCCTGAGTTAATCTATTAAACCCATTTTCATCTGCCAGTTCTTCAAAACCATCTTGAACTATTTCCCATAAATCTTGACAGGAAAACAGGGCTCTCATGGTTATAGCCCAATAGTCATAGCTTTTCCCATTGAACTGTGGGAATTGAGGATTAAACATACTTATGCTGGTGCTGGCCATTCTAGCACTTTTTAACTATGATTCAAATGCTTGACTGTGTATTAAAATACTGATTGTTTCTTCAGCAGTAACACAAAGAAAAACTTTGAGGAATACCTGAATCCTTTCTTGACTGTGTCTCCACTTTGTTGGAGAAGTTGCTGTAGCAAGAAATTCCTTCCCTTCAGCTTCTTTGACACCTTCAAAGAGCCTGGATCTGCTCTAATACCACTGTCGGGGATTTTTTTGGTAAGATCCCAAAAACAAACAAACAAACTGCACACAGAGACAATTCTCTGTTTTTCTTTCCAGGATCTTAGCACAGGGAAGCTTAAAGAATTTCTGAGAACAGAGTATTACACACCCATAAAAGCCTTTATATTCATTAATAAAAGACTGATACAAAATTCATCCTCTTTCACTCAGAGGGATTCACCAAAAGAAATTCAACAACAAAAGTTACTATGTCTCCTCCTGAGATTTTACGCTATGTGAAAATCTCATTTACATTTATTGATGTAAAACAAACTTTTACATATACTGTTGTAAAAATAAAAATCACATTATGCACTTTGCATATTACAAAACTTCATCTTCATTTTTCTTTGCCTTCATCCTCGCACTGTTGTGCAAACTTCAATTCATTTCAGAAGTCCATTGTTACATTCACACTGATGTGTGTGTTTTTCACCTGCACACTCCTTCCCCTATTTTTCTATATTCACCTCTTCGCACTGCTGTGCGTTTCATACCAAAATACAATTTTCCCAAAAAAACATTACTATGTGTTTTACTTGTTCAGTAAAACAAAAACTTACACCTGTGAATTTAAAATAATAAAATTAAAAACTATATGACATGCCCATACCTATTAAATATTCGCCATACCTCCGTAGGAAATAAAAACATTAAAATTAAAAGTTTCAACCAACCCTTTAACTATCACATTAACTTTACATTAAATAATTTTACGGTGGTCAAACAAAACTTTTACGCAATGTCAAAATTCATTTGCTGCAGGTTTGATGAAGTCCAACCACCGTTGATTTGCCCTCATGAAATCGAACGACTCACAACAAAATCAGGAGACCCTTTTCAGCCGAACTTTATGTCCCGTTAAAACACTTTTTTCTGAAAGTACATTTGGAGGCGTGGCAAAATACTATTGCATCGGGCGTGCTTGTACAAAAACCACTTGCAGACCAAAAGCGGTCTGATGAGCTTTGATGGTTTCGGGAATGGTTTTTAAAGTTGTCGTTTTAATGCTGCTGCACGACAAGTTGAAATTAATATTTCAACAGCTGTGAGCCCTGCAACTTTTTCAGCCGGGCAAACTCTCAACTTTTTCAGAAGATCTAGCCTGCCTGAACTAATCCACGAAATATCGCTTTGGTTTTGGTTGGTGTAAAGGACGAAACAAAAGTATTAGCATGTTGTGTTTTCAAAATGTTCAAGGCTTAGATTAGAGTTCGAATAAGCGCAATGGTGAAGTCTGCGAAGACAAAGGAGCTGTTGCAGTGCTGCACCCTGAAAATTAACGGCAAGGTCATTAAAGGTATGGAGTAGCTAAAAAGACATAACTATAATTTTCTGTCAAATTATGCCTTCAAGTATGATATACCCTAAACTAAAATCCACTGGTCTGCGGTCGTTTCGTTTTTAGAAGTGGGAGACTGAAGCTCATGTGTGCTCAGCATCGGAATGAGCCACCTTACTTATTAAGGGTTGAACAAATTGAGCGCGGCGAAAGAAAGAATGTTAAGGTCCGAGTCCGTTGGTTTTATCGACAAGAGGTCTCAAAACATGGGTGGCTCCTATTCCATGGCATCGAAGACCTTTTCTTGCGGGACCACTACAAAACCCAAGCTTGGACACCATTTGTGTAGTCCACAATTTCAAGAATTATGTGAAGCTCGAAAGCTTGAAGAGAGAAGTTTATTTTGGGTGCTTCTAATACAAAGTGTCAAAAATAGTCTTCTGTGTTCACGCTTTCGAACTTCACATAATTCTTGAAACTGTAGACCACACACATATCCTCATTGGTGACCAAGCTCTGGGTGTCGTAGTGGTCCGATAAGAAAAGCTCCTTGGTGCGATGGAATAGGCACAACCCATGTTTTGAGTCCTTCTCGATCAAACCAGCGGACTGGGACCTAAACAATCTTTCTCTTCCCCCGTTCAATTTGTTCAACCCGCGCTACGTAAGGCGGCTCGTTCCAATGCTGAGAGCGCATGAGCACTGACTCTCTCATTGTTAAAAAAACAATGGCGGACCAGGTGGATTTTAGTTTAGGGTATATGATACCTGAAGGCATAATTTGACAGAAAATAATCGTTATTCTTTTAGCTACTGCATACTTTTAATGTCCTTGGTGTTACTTTTCAGGGTTCAGCATTGCAACAGCTCCTTTGTCTTCGCACACTTCACCATTGCAGTTATTCGAACTCTGAACACTCTGAAAACACAACACAACACATGTTTTTTGGCCTATTGCGGGGAAAATTGTCACATCAAGCTAATACTTTTGTTTAGTCTTTTTCACCCCAAGCTGGCTACAATTCAAACCCTCCCTCTAGCCAAGACCAAAGCGGTATCCTTTGGCAGATTAGTTCGGGGAGACTGGAAGATCACAAAATGAGTGTGTGCAACCTTTATTGGCAAGGTATCCCTGAAAAAAAGATGAGGAAGAAAATTAGACTACCATTGGGAAAAAGAGAGGGGGAGGGAGAAAATTACACACGTAAAGAAACAAAAGCTTCACTTTTCCCTTTATATTGAATTATGCATTTGCTAGCATGGATAAATGCAAGGGAAATATTAACGCACTCCATTGACAATGGAGCCTATCACCAATGCCTAAATGCAGGTGATATATGTCCCTCAAATTTAGGATGTTAATGACTTGAACATAATTGAGGATTGCCATTAAGAAGAACACCCACTAGTCTATGAAACAACAAATAAGATGCAAAGTCATAGTGAGCCCCCACCATATTACAATATAAAATATTTTATGATAAGATTTTCCAAAGAAATCACATAAAGAACAAAGCCTCAAAGATTTTAGAATCTAGATCTAGGTTCCTCATGATGAACTTAGGTCTAGGTTCTAAACAGGTGGACCCTTTGTTCTCTATGTGATTTCTCCTGAAAATATGAGCATAATATCATGAATCACAGAAGAATAAAACTTGACATCAAATATTTTATGCCATTATGGTTTCACTCTCTTTTTTGTTGTTTTTATTTTTTAAAAACTACTATTATCAATATTTAGAGAAACATAACCTCCAAATTGATGTTCATAAATGTCATTGTTAAAATCTAGCATCCTAGGAATGTATAGGTCAATATGCATTGTGACAAGACAATAAAGAACTTCAATGTCTTGTGATAAGACAATAAAAAAATATGGAAAAATCTTCACCATTTTCTCATTTTCTTTTATTTTTTATTTTCACTTGCCCTCTACTGAGTAAAAATCCATTCATATATGTTCACAATTACCAATTGTATCTTCACACTTATCAATATAAATCTCATATTTCTTTTTATATAATTATGTAATTGACTTTTGACTGGATATGTTTTATATTCATAATTTAGTATTTTGACTTTAATTTGCAATTTAATTAAATTTTGATTGATTTTTTGCAGTGAAAGAGTTGAAGAGATAAGGATAATAATATTCCAATCAGTGCCATTACTCCAACAATAGAAGAATAGAAATTTGGGCCAATGAAAATTGATTGACAAGAACTATTATCCAATAGCTTTAGTGTTGGGAATTCTTTTTGTAAAATTATAACTAGTGGATTGTAGAATGTATTAAGTGGCTTCTCTTCTCTGCAATTATGGAATTATTGAAAGAATTATTGTAATGAGTATTTAGAGTTGTAGTTCAGAGGAGAGAAAATATAAGGTCTTGGGGATTATTGAATAATTTTCTTTTTCATCTTGAATGAAGGGCACAACTTGCACTATTGCAACTACTGTTTTAACAACATAAGTTCAAAGCATTGTAAAGGACTCTTGGAGACTATAGCCATCCAAATAAATTCAATAAATTGATATTTCTAGTACTATTTTGTTCATTTTATCATTGAAGAAATGCGTCATTTTATTCATAAATTTGTGCACTATTTTCAATATGATTAATTTTCCTCAATAATATGTTATTATTGATCTCTCATCTTGTGGGTTGAATTTTGATTTATTAGTAACTATTTGCTAAGAAATTTGTCTTTTAATAACAAATAGTAATATTCTGCTAATTATTTCCTTATATCCTTATATTATTCTTTAATCATTTAAGTTATTGACTTAATAATCATCATCATTTTTTGAATTACTTCCTAAATGTTGTTGATTAATTATTTCTATTAATAAGTATCTCAACAAAATGTTTTTAGGTATTCACAATATCAATTAATTGAACTTCTTCATTAGCTTGATATTCATTATAAGCCATACATATCTAAATCTAAATCATTTAAATAATTTGTTCCTTTTACCGTTAATTAATATTTAGATTTAATTCTATATTTATAGAACTCCTCTTATCAAAAAGGTAAACTTTATTTGTGTCTTCCCTCTTCCCCAAATCAACTCAAGCATCACATTATTTCTTGATGAGCAAGAGGGTTGACTTGATGTCTCTTCTCTACTAGTTGATGAAAGTCATACTTCAAGCCACTAGAGATGGAGAGAAGGTAACTAGACCTAGTCCTAATTGCCATTTCAACTTAAAAGAAATTGTTCTAAGGTGGTGAGAGAGTGTTTCCATTTATAATGTTGTAGGGAGAGAATTTGGATCCTTCAACACCTACAAAAAAATCATGAAATACCTCAACTACTAGTTTAGGGAAAAAATTATGCATGCTACAAGTGTGAATAAATACCACCACTAGTTGATGCTTAATCCTTCTATTTTAATAATTTATGGAGAATAAATGGTGGTTAATGTATAGAGGGAGATAATGAGTTCATCTCATGTTGTTTAAGTGTTTTTCACTTCTTGGGTGGCAATTTGTGGTATTGCATCCTCTTCTTGAAACGTGCCAAGTAAAGGGACCTCCTCAAATGGCTAATTTTCAATATCATCAATCTCAAAGAATTTTTGTTCCTTGCATTTATGGCATGTTGAATATTTATCATCACAATAGTAACATGGTCCTTATCTTCTCTTTTCCGCCATTTATGTTGGCAATACCTTTAAACCTTAAAGGTTTGGGTGGGGCCACTAGTAAGGGTGGGATGTGGCTTTGAGGTGAATGAGAGATTATCGCGTTAGGCATTAATAGCAACTTTTGCATCTAAAGCTTTGTGTAAGCTTCCAACCAACTAGAGGGCTCATGCATTCTAACATGGGCCTCTATAACTTCCTTGAGGCCAATGATGAAACATTCCATATATAGGGCATAACGTGGCCCTAGATTGAGATGGAAAGTTGTTCAAATGTTGTGATGAAGCCTTGTATTGCATTGGTTTGTTTCAACTTCGTGAGGTGACTAAGAAAGTGAGATTCCCTATCAAAATGAGCACAAATAGGTTTAGAAAACATATTCCAAGTTAGATTTCCTACATACTAAATTTATGATGCCATTGCAACCATTGTCAATGTTCTTGTTCAAAGAGACCCGCATGTAGTTTAGTTCCATCATCCCATATATTGGTGTGATGAAAGTATTATTCCACTTGTGCCACACACAGTACTGAGTGAGAAGCATCAAATTTGTGCATGCTAATCTTCCATGTCTTATTCCTAGAATATTGATGATGGAAATGATGCTACCCTTCATATTTATGATGGGTAGATTCTCCTTCTAGGTGGGAATAAACATGTGCCCCCTCCCCCATGAAATAACTTTGATATGTTGTGGTAGTGTTTCTAAGGCCTTTTAAACTACATCTCATATTTTGGAGGTGAGGCTTGTTTCTATCTTTTTAATTCATTTCTCGAGGTTTTCCATAGCTTGAACCCTCATAGTTACGATAGAATTGACTGAAAAAAATTTGGTTTAGTTAAGATTAGTGTGGTTGCAATGGGTATGAGGCAAGGTTTCTATTGATGGTACCACTACGATGAGCTTGTGATCCTAAATCTTGTAGGATAGATCTCTTGCAAGTGCAATTTTGGGACAACGAGTTTGTTTTTTTCTACTACGATAAGAGTATTGCTCAGGGTTGATCAATATTGTGGCAACCAAAATCCCAAAATATCGATACTGAAAAATGTGTAGGAACTTGGTGGTCCAAATTGGTCAATATTGAGGTGACAAAAACCCCAACTTTATAATAGTGAAAAATTTCTAGGAACTCAACATTTTCCACTAATGAATACTATGGAAATAGATAACCTAACTTTTGGATACTACAAAATTTGTAGGAGTGTGAGTGTTAATCAACAAGAAGTGAAGTAAGTGTAGTATTAAAGAAGTGATAGGTGATATAGATTATGATATACGTCATGTGTCCTACAACAGTTCTCGAACAAATATTTCACATTCATCACTAAGGAAGATAGACTATTCCCTTAACTATACTAACCAACTAGCCTTGATATGTGCAAGTAATCTCCTCGAGTGTTGTTTCTGGTGTACTAGAGAATCAAGATAATTGATGAATTCTCTAAGGTTGGTTTCTAGGTAACCGTACGGGGCTTCCTATATACCAAAGGTATGTGGAAGTGTAGCTTACATAAAGGTGTTATTTGATACACTACTTCTCAAAGGGGTCCCAACAAGGGTTATAAGGGAGTCCAACAGACATGACCACCTCTTATAGTTCCTACGTGCATGTTTCCCGCATTGGAGGTTGATGCATGTAACGAAAGATATCTATAGTTTAAAGATGTGAAAATACATCTCTAGCCTACAAAACGTTTTGTTAAAGTTGGTGGCGAGGTTGGCTTGACAAAAGTGCTTTGATATGACTTGTAGTATGCTTGAATTATAGAAAATATGAGAAGTGAAAAATATGCGAGAGATACTAAAGAAAATAACACATTAAGATGATAGAAAATGGAAATATTCTCATAAGATCTCCAACAATATAATGC
This sequence comes from Pinus taeda, assembly GCA_000404065.3. Classification (NCBI taxonomy): domain Eukaryota; kingdom Viridiplantae; phylum Streptophyta; class Pinopsida; order Pinales; family Pinaceae; genus Pinus; species Pinus taeda. The sequence continues at coordinate 158,915 of APFE031399810.1, forward strand.
ACTTGCCTCTTCAAGGGGGAACCTCAAATAGAGAAAATCTCAATAACACAAAAAAATATAAGACTTCCCTTATTATCTTTGACAATACATAGTTTCATGAGATCTAATTCCCTAAATACTCGTGGGCCCTTGCATAATGTAGTTTAACCACTTTATTTATTAATTATGGTCTCATAAGCTAATTTTGGCTCCCTTTTTATAATGTGGGTCAACCACATATAATGGTGATGCGATTTATTTATTGATATAACTAATCATGACTCTTGCATGGCCCCTTGGGCTTATTATTTCAACAAAGTGGGTTAGGGTCAAACCCTAACAAAATTCTCCATAACAATCTTCATAATAAATATTTCCACTAACTCCTTATGTTAATATAAGAGATTTGTAGAACTAAGAGGGGAGTGAATTTGTCAAGAGCTCATGAACCATGGCCATCTAGGGTTTCTGACAAACCCTACCATGGCACGAGTGCATGTGCGGCAGGCCTCTAGTGCAGCAACGTAGTCTCTCGAGCACTGGTTCAGACGCACTGAAAAAGTCTACGAAATGAATATTTAGATGGGGGAGGCCATGGGTCCTCCCCCCACCGGTAACAAAGATAGCTGAAATCCCAACTCAAACACCAATGAAAATGAAAAGGCATCGTCTAGAACAACGGTACAGCCGCAGAATCAATCCGCTGAGTAGCAGGAGGAGGAAGATTTGAACAAAAGGCATGAGAAAGCCTCCATGGGAAATGCAAAACCCATGAAAGTGACATCATCCACATGAAAGCCCATAGCAGTAGAACACCCTAGGATCAACTTACCAACCCATGGAATCAATGCCTAAATATAGTTTATGAAGGATCATGCACTTATAGGTGAATTCATTGGTTTCTGGCCAACTCAGAAAGCTTTGTAGGGATGGATTACTTCAAAATGGAAACCAAAAGGAGACATTACCCTACAACTAGGGCCAAAAGGTTTCTTCAATTCTATATTTAACTACATAGAAGACATGAATAGAATCTTAGACAACGGCCCTTATTTCTTCAATGGAGCGGGTATGTATTTAAGGGATTGGATTGAAAGATTTAATCTAGATAAATAGGAATTTAGCTAGGCACCATTTTGGATTCAAAAGTACTCATTTCCCCTGGAATATTGGGATGAACAATGGCTAAAAGCCATTGGCAATGGGCTAGGATAATTCATAAAGACTGTAAAGGAAACAAAGCTCTAAAGGTGCACCTCATATGCTCACATTTGCCTTTACGTGCGGCTTGGCAAAGACCTCACATATTCGGTAAGCCTTCTTCATGATGATTTTGAATGGATTCAACCTATAGATTATGAACATGTGCCCTTCAGATGTAGAACATGCCATGCTCATAGCCATCTATTCCGCGACTGTCCTTTAAACGCTTCCCCCAAAACGAGTGATAACTCGGACAAGTATGACTATGAAGGATTCACCAATGTCACCAATCGAAAGAAGCATGCAGAAAAGACCCCACCTGTCTTCGAAAACCCCTTGCCCACTTCCTCTACACCCTCCACAAGTAATAGCTTTGATATTTTTTGACAACATTCCATGCCTAAAGGAGATCTGTCCAAACTTGTTGAACAATCCGACATGCCATCCACCTCACCTCAACTTAATGAGTCTATTATACCTTTGCATGATTAGAAAATTGATTAAAAGAGAGAAGCCTCTCCATCCATCCCCAATGAGGAGACAAATATAGTCCTACGGCAGGCAAGAGGAATGGACATCGATAGTTTTTTATTAGATCTAGCCAAGACAACTAACTCAATGTTTGAGAGCAGCCAACATAGCCACATGGACTAGGAACCAGAGAGACATAGACATCTTTGGTCTTGAACAAGCTTTCAGAAAGAAAGAGTTTGACAAAATTCTGGATAGGTAGCTCCAAAATTTGGAAGTAGTCCTTTGAAGAGTGCATCAACAGAGAACCTTAGGCATACAAAGAGGCAATAGCTAGGATGGGAAAAATATCCACAAAGACGGCAAGAAAATGGGAAGAAAGAGAAATCTGCAAAGAACCATCATCATTGGGGAAATGTTGGTGGAGTGAGGAATATACTCCAAATTAACTAAGTACTATAGGTCGTTACCCACTGGTCAACCATGAATCTCATATGATGGAATTTAAGAGGGATAAATAGCCCTAAGAAATACAGAATGATAAAAAACATGATACAACATGAAAAACCACAAATCTTCTTCATGCAAGAAATAAAATGCAACAATAATATGTTGGGTTCTATTCCATCCAGAGCTTGGCTAGGATGTCAGTCAGTTGCAGTGGATGCTTCTGGTGCCTTGGGAGGACTTTCCATCGCATGGAATATGAAAGCTATCTCACTCACATATTTTCATGCCTCCCATCACCTCATACATGCCACTTTCCACATCATAGGAACTAATATACATGGTCATCTGTCAAATGTATATTTTCCTTAGGACTCATTGCAAAAGATTGCGCTACTAAACACATTGGAAGCTCTCAATTCCACCAGAACACACCCACTATGGATCACAGGTGGGGATTTCAACATGATTACTAAACTCGAAGAAAAAAAGGTGGCAGAGTCAAACAAGACAATGAACGCAGCCGCTTCAGAGACTATATGCAAAAAAACTCGTTGATAGATTTACCATTCAATAATGGAATATATACTTGGAATAACAAAAGGTTAGGATCCCAACAAATTGCATCTCGACTAGATAGATTTCTCATTTTAGACAATGCCATTCACCTGGGAGAAGACATCATAGCCTCAATTATGCCTCTGTCAGGCTTAGACCACTGGCCCATTTCACTTTGGTGGTAAAGACCAAGAGACTCTACCATAAATCCTTTCCGATTTGAAGCCTTCTTGCTCTCTCATCGAGACTTCAAAAATATAGTCAAAACAACTTGGAAAAATTTCACTCCTCGTGAAGGATCAATCATGTATCAATTCCAATAGCAACTAAAGAATCTCAAATGGAAAATCAAGCAATGGAATCATTCCACCTTTGGAAATATTTTTCAAGCTCAAAAAATGCTTGAGAAAAGCATTATTGAGCTCCAACAGAGAGTTATCGAGGAATGGAGAACTGAAACACTAGCGAAACAAGAACAAGATCTTCTTACTCAGCTAGAAGACGAAAGGAAGCAAGAGGAGGCACTTTGGAAACAAAAATCGAGAATCATATGGTTAAAAGAGGGGCAAAGGTGCACCAAATTCTTTCATCACACCACCATCGAGAGACGAATGCATAATAACAATGCACAACTTCAGAATTAGTAGGGAGAAAGAATGGAGGAACATGAGGACATTGAGAGGGAACTCCTCACCCATTTTAAATCTATACATCAAGAACCTCAAGTAAACAGGCAACCGACCATAAACAAAATATTCAGCATGTTCCAAAAATTATAATAGAAGAACACAGTCACCTATTACTTCAACTAGTCACTCTTCTGGAAGTTGAATCAGCAATAGCTCAATTGAAAGATGGGAAAGCCCCTAGACCTGACGGATTCACCTCCAACGTTTTCCATCACTTTTGGGATCTCATCAACTTGGAGGTCTGGAAAGTTGTAGAAGAATCTCAGACTATGCATTGGCTTCTCCCATCTCTAAATGCAACCTTCATAGCTCTCATCCCCAAAGAAGATCAACCAAATACTCTAGAGTAGTTTAGGCCCATAGCACTGTGCAATGTTATATACAAAATCATCTCGAAAGTCATCACCAATAGACTCAAGCCACTGCTCCCAATACTCATCTCGCAGGAACAATCAGGATATGTGGAGTGATGTCAAATCCTGGATGGCATAATTCTAATGCATGAGGTCATTCACTCCCTAAAGCACAACAAATAGGCAGGTATGCTTCTCAAAATTGACTTATCTAAAGTATTTGACAAACTAAGCTGAACATATATAAAACAAATGATTACAACCGTTTTCTTCAACCCAACATGGGTGAGATGGGTCATGAATCTCATATCATCCACATTTTTCTCCATCTTGGTAAATGGCATCCACTCTCACCCCTTCTCCCCCTCTAGAGGCATTTGTCAAGGTGATCCCCTCTCCCCTTTTCTTTTTGTCCTCATGGTAGAAGGCTTAGGTCATCTTATAAAGCATGCTCTTCATACTCAAAACCTTAGAGGCATTTCAGTCCATAGAACCTCTACCATCACTCATCAACAATTCGTGGATGATAATATGTTGTTTGGGCACCATTTAGTCCAAGAATCTCACACACTCAAATCCTTGTTAGATACCTTCTCTGAGGCTTCAGGAACTACCATTCACATTGTTAAGTCTCAAATCTTCTTCTTTCATACTCCCTCGGTGACACAAAGAAATATAGAAAGAATCCTAGGTTTTACTGTCACCAATCTTCCCTCCAAATACTTGGGCATACCATTGATCGACTCTACTACAAAGCACGCATTCTGGTATCTGCTCCTAGAAATACTTGAAGACCGCCTATCTCTATGGACTTATAGAGCCCTCAATATGGCAAGTCGGCTCGTTCTTGTCATAGCGGTACTACAATCTATGCCTCTATACTTTTTCTCTATTCTCACAATGCCAAAGTGGGTGATCAAAAAGATCAAGAACATACAACGCAACTTTCTATGGGGATCCTCAGGGCAAAATCACAAATGGGTCCTAGTTAAATGGTCGACTGTTTGCACACAAGAAAAGCAGGGAAGCCTTGGATTGTAGGACCCTCAACATAGTAATGCAATGATGGGGGAAAGATTATGGTGGCAATGGTTATCAACCCCACACACACCATGGGCCAAATTATGGGCTGCAAAATATGCACATAATCGTCCACCGGAAGAGCTTATCTAACTCGCAAATACTGATGTAGGCTCTGTAACCTGGAATGCGACAAAACAACACAAGGAAATGATACAACAGTACAGTTTTTGGGAAATTAGAGATGATGGCAGATTTTGGGTTGACTCATGGAAACAATGACCCAAATTATTAGAAACCATCCATCCCCAAAATCTTGAAGAAAATACCATTCATCACAATGACAAAGTCTCTCAGCACTGGACTCAACACAACAACTAGGGATACAAGCAATGGAAAAAGGTAGAACAGATCATTCCAAGCAATAGAGGACTTCTACAAAGCAATGGACACAGAGCTAAATACTAGGAAAATCAGATATTCAAATAAAAAGGACATTTTAAGATGGGGATATGACCCACAGAGAATTTTTTCAGCTGAGGCATATGGTCTGATGATTCAAACTCAGGAACTCGTCGACCCAATCTCGGAATGTATGTGGACCCCTGGAATATGGCCCAAAGTATCCACTTTCATATGGTTTATTTGTCACGGAAGAATTCTCACATGGGATAATCTCATTAAAATAGGGTTCCATGGACCCTCATATTGCCCCAATTGGAATCAGTAAAATGAAACCATTTAGCACCTCATGGATTCATGCAACTTGGCCAACAAATTATGGGAAAAACTCAGCTTCAGATGTCAAAGAAAGTGCAGAGTTTTAGGGGACATTATCAACACCATCCGTAACTGGGTCTCCACTCCCTACAATAGTAAGATACTAAATTCTCTATGGAAAATCCTCTCGGTACTGTTTTTTTGGACAATTTCGAAGGAAAGAAATAAGTGAATCTTTAAGAATCAATGCACTCCCTTGGACATCATTTGGAGAAATTTATGGCAGAATATTCAAGAAACCTTGGCTCTCCAGAAGTGGAAGGCAAATGATCTCCCCGCTCAAGCATAGGAACAAAATATTTGGGAGAATTGGAATATCTGGATTCCACCGGTTTAAGATGATCTCAACATCTCCACCACCACTCCTAGCCCTTCCACTCAATGAAATCTCCCTCCAATAGGTATGATAAAGTTAAACTTTGATGGCGCCTAAAAAGGTAACCCAATCAAGGAAGGATATGGAGGTATATTTAAGAATCATGAAGGCACCCCTCTACTAATTTATTTTGGATCAATTGGTTGGGATACGAATAAATCAGCAGAACTGGAAGGTATATGGAAAGGTATTTGTTTGGTGCATCAACACAACTTTCATCTCGTTGTGATTGAAGGGGATTCCCAAAACCGCATCAACATGGCTAATCATATTCAACTAGGGACCCCGCCTTCTAAAGTGGCTACGAGTTGGAGACTGGCGCCTCATTTAGAAATCATTGAGTAGTAGTTAAGAAATAGAAGATCTATCACCTTCAATCATGTCAAGAGGGAAGGCAACAAGGTAGCTGATATTTTGGAAAATATAGGGGCAGATAATGATCAAGTACTTAGATCAGGATCCCTCACCATCCTTAATGACATAACTCAATTATAGGAATGCACTGCCCTAGTGCACAAAGAAGAAAAACTCCTGAATGTGGGTGTTCACAACGAATGATGTGACGGCTCAGATAATGGATGACAAGTGGCATAACCACATGGCCACCCATAAGCCCACACAAAGAGCAATAAAAATAGTTTACAACATTCATAAATGTGATTCAATGAGGCACACACACCAACCTACCAATGCCATCCCATCTCAGCTTTGCAAAATGGAAGCCTCAAATGCTCTTCGACCTGCTCATGCTCCTCCGCCTCTAAATTGCAAGTGCTCCCTTGTTGTCGTGGAGCCAAGCACTCCCATGACAACAGGAAGGAGATGCAATATTCTCTACTGTATAGATTTTGGGAAGGGAAACCACTATTTTTAGAGCTTGCTATATGACCTAACCATCACTTCTGAGACTTTTTCCTTTGATAACACCACCCAAATTGACCCTTTCTACTCAGTGCCTTCTCCTCACAATCAATCCCTTTCACCCTACGCAATTATGCCTCTGCTACGCCAGAAAATGCGTAGCAGGAGGGGCAATAGCAGAGGTAGAATGCCCCATTCTTCACCCTCAATGGTCTCTGACTCATCCTCACCCTAATCAAATTACCTTTCGGCCTGTTATCCTGATACACATAGTGGCAGAGGTCACACTCGTGCTGTTCACTCCGAGCCTTCGCAAACCTGTCCTATAACTACTTCTCTCCCTCCTAGCCCTTAGTAATCCAACTATGCAACTCAATTCACTTACCACTACTCTCTAGATCAACCTCTTATCAAGGCCACCATTATAGTCACGTTTTAGGAGGAACCCTCCATCGAGGAAGGACGTCCCAATCGTGCAACGAAGAAGACGGATATTGCTCAAGGAAACCCTTTGGTAGCACGTCCCACTTGCGTAATGAAGAAGAAGGATAATGCTCAAGCCGAGCCTTTTGTAATAGAGCAGCAGCGAGAAAATATGGTGAAGGACGACAAGAGTGAATAGTCGAAAGATGTGGATGACCTCAATGCCTACAGGTGTCTAATTCCTAAAGAACACCCATCGACACCAAATGACGATTAAACCAGCATGTCTCTTCAAGTTTCAAGTTCCCCTGCGAGGGCAGCAAATCTATTTTGGACTAGACTAGTTTCCCTCTTCTCGGCAGTCTTCATTATGTTTTGGATGCAATATGCCATGAATATTGACTAAGAACTATAGAGGCCAGTGCCTCCATGTATCATTTTGTTACAGTAATAGATTTTAGACATATTTAAAAATATATATATAAGAGATTTGTAAAATACATAGAATTTGGCTTGAAAGGAATTGCTCATAGATTAAAATATACTCATCATGAATTTAACTTGTATAATGACAATGATCATCCTCATGTTTAAAAAATATTGACATCTTGCATTCAAGCACTACTATTTCTTTCTTCTCATGAAGACATTCTCCAAACGAGCTACTGAACTCACTTTCGTGCTTCTTAAGCTTCCCAAATATAATACTTCTTCACTAAAGAACATTCTATTTCTAGAAATGATTTAATTTTCTTCATGATGATAGTGGCCATAGTGTAGCATGGCTGGACCTATAAATACAGAATATTATACCAAATAAGGCCTCCATACGAGAATGTCAATTAAGGTGCCTTTTGTTGCTAGGGATTTCATAATAGGAGAAACCACGAAATTTAAACTTCTCCAAGTAGGGATAGTTTCCTCATTTCGACCCTTAAGTGTGGAAATTTCTTTTGAGATATATTGAGGTTCAAATGTGAAGTTCCCATTTTGTACCCTTGAATAAAAATTGAGTGTAGAGACATCATCCATGATCTTGTTCCTTGTGCTGCCATAGCTTCAGTAATAGGTAAAAATCATACACATAGGAAAATTGAGAAAGCATCGAAGGAATATGTAAGCCTATAAATTTTCTAAACAATGTTAATGCTAAGAGGGGCTGGAATGAGTATTAAGGCTAATTTAAACTTTTATGCCAACTTATATTTACTCATTGAAAAATGGCATCTATTATATGAGAGTAACCATTAACAAACCATAGCAACAACCATGTCCACCAATACAAGCATACAGATCCTGAGAAACAAACAAATGAGACATGAAGGTTTAACGTGGAAAGAATTATGTGAAAAAAACCACCAAAGATTGCTCTTGTTATTGATGTTAAAATGAGAGCACCTTCTCTATTACATCAATCTGTTTTTGAGCCACCACTTAGAGGAAGCACCAAATCCCTACCTTTTCAGACACGTGATCAACCTATTAGAAACACTAGTTGAAATACCAAATTCATTGGTTTTGGTGAGCTCCAGTATTTCAGGAATAATGTTGCAACTCCTGGGGCTTCCTTCTTTACTTTTTTCAACCTGGCAGTTTGTAACAAACTTGGAAGTGACGGTGTTGTATGCACAAGTACTAGCTCTTACTGCAGGTTGTCACTTGATCAGTGGGCGCAAGTTCGCTAGGAGCTTAAGCCAACTTCTATGAGTTCCTAGAAGAAGCTTTAACTGTGATGGAAGGTAACTAACCCTACAGGGGCTATCCTACTTGCAAAAAGAGAATGAAAACTGAAATGAAACACAAACCCTAGCAAACCCTAGTTTACCCACTAACCCTACTTTTGCAAGAAAAGAGATGGAAACTACTGAGGTGGGTGCCATTGACTACTAAAAATGTAAATTGCATTTATTCAAGCTACTTCTAAAGAGAAATGAGAAGATATCATCTTTTTGTCCTTTTGAGTATTTTTATGTGGAATTGTTATGCTTGTGATTTGACTGGTTGTGACTGTGCAGAGGTTTGGTGGAAAAGGAAGATCAAGTTGGCTTTTAAAGATGGTGAGGAAGGTGTCAACAGGTCCTAAGAAGCCCCTAGTACCCTTCTGAAGACTTCCATTGCGATCAAACTTCGAAAAATCACTCACAGGAAATTCTAGAGGAGGCTGCAGGGGATCTACACGAGGATCTACAAGAGGAGGTTGAAAGTGGTTTTTGGAGGTTTGAACGTGGAAAAATGATGAGAAAAGGGAAATGAAGGCTAGATTAAGGTGTTGAGGGGTCTAAAACTTTTCAAGGAAGGTCAGGGATGAGCGAGATGGTTGGATTTGTCCAAAGGGCAAGAAAGCAACTTTATTGAAAAGCACAGAAATTAGGGAAAAATAGTGAAATATGGCAAATGAGTTGGGAAATCTAGGAAAAGTGAGTTGATGCTACCTATTTTATGGATGGATGGTGAGCTGAGATGTCCTATAAGAGATCTGCACATTTACTTCTGAAAACTGACCAAAGCAAGAACTAAAAAAAAAGTTTTGGCTAATTGGGATTCTTTTACCTGCAGTCGCCTTCTCAAAATCAACACTTCAGTTGCTGCCTGAGATTCCCTTTCTTGTTGCTTTCTCTCGGCTGCCTCACTATCTTCCTGGGGTTCCTCTTTTTGTTGATGTCCTTCCAAGATTGGCAGCTTATATCCTCCTTGAGGTTCCCTTTCACGTAGCTTCTTTTTCAACAATTCATTTTCTTCCCGTAGTTAAGCTCTTCTGATGCTCTTTGTCGACCTTACCATGCCAAATTCTCTGCTCACTTCTCTCAACTTGTTTTCCATGTGCCCTATATCTTCGACTCCTTTAGATTTAACAATCTGCATCGAGGTGTGGGTCCTAACTCTGTCTTTTCCTAGTTCGAAGAAAAGAGGCACAACAAATTCTTTTGGGATGATCTTCCCACCCTCTATAAGACTGTAATAGGAGCCTAAGTTAGGCTGAGGTCCAGGTTCTAGTATTTCTTTTGCCTTACCTTCCTCTTGGGATTGTTCCTCTAACTTCCTTTCTAGATTTTCAGTTTCATTGAGCTTGGTCAGCGTCTCCTGTAGAGAGGTTTGTGCCTCCTGTAGGACTGCTTTAGAGTCCATCAATTTGATCCTTTCCTTCTAGGCGGAGTTCTTAGGACTCCCTCTCTCATAGGTGATGGATATTTTGGAAGGAGATTCCTCCTTTGTCACAGTAGGTGCATCCTCAATGATAACGGGTTCTTTCGATGGTGGCTGGGGCTTGCCCACCTTTATTTTGGTTCTCCTCCAAGCTTTTAAATACATCGATGTCTCTCTTTTTCTTTTTCCTTTTTGCTTAGCTAGAGTGCTCAATGTAGCAAGAACAATTGATGCTTCCCTTGCTAGTGTCTCAGGGGACACTTCTTCCTGTTGTTTCTCTTCTTCACCCTCTGCAGTTTTGCCTATGTCTGTTGTTTCTATTTTAATTTATGTTGTCTCAAGTGGTGTTTTCTCCTTTTCTTGTTGAGTTTCTGCCTTTCTAGTGGCAGTCTCTTTCTAAGTTGTCTTGGTCTTTTTCTTCTTAGCTTTTGTTGTCTTCCTCTTTTCTGCTTTTGATTCTATTTTCTTCTCTACTTTAGGTTCAACTGTGGTTGTGTCATGTTTCTCTTCTTTTCTCTATTTTTCCTCTTCTTCCTCTTCTACTTGAATATTTTGTGTTTCCTCATGGATTTCCTTTTCATGTTCCTCTTTCTTCTCCTCCTCTTCACTTCCGGATGGACTAAGGTCATCTGTGAGAGTTTTCATATCATCTTCCCTAGTCATGTTCCTGAAAATTTCCCAAGCTATAGGGATGGTGTATGTGTGGAGGGCATCTTCTACCAGTAATTTAATGAGCCCATGGTGGGCTAGTTGGTTTGGAACCCTTGCATTCAAATTGGTGCCACATTATATCAAAGATTGGAGGAGGAAATATGGGAGATTGAGGTTTCTAGATGTAGGTAGGTCCATTCCATATCTCAGTTCATGCAATAATCTAAAGTGATAACCATAGACTATACTGTATCTCCCTTCGATGGATATATATTTCATGATCTGGTAGCTGACCTCACCCCATGGATGAGGTATACTTGTCCTTTTGATCCCATTCTTATCCTCTACAAGATGTTCATCAGGCTAAAAAAATGTCCTTTTAGTAACCTATCCTAGTGGTTTTTCTTCTTTGCTCCAAGGGAGCCCAAGTGGAAGACTCGTGATTCTATTGATAAATTATGGTGTAATCTCTATGGTTAAACCGCTGAAACTAACTGTAGCATGGGTTTTTGAATGGGGTCTTAAGGACATTAAATTTCTTCAGTCAACTCCTCATCATATCCATGAATTATCTCAAAGAAAGGCATCAAGTTTGCCCTAGTGAAGAGGGCTACCACTTCCGAGTGCTCATGCAATTTGTTGGAGTTCAAAGGCTCCTTTCTCATAAAACCTCTTAACATGGTGTTTAGTGACTATTGAAAATGCTTAAGTGAGGAGGAAGGCAACAAACTTTCAAAACTGGAAATAGAGGAATAGCTGAGGTTTGTCTTTATGGAACCAGAGAGGGAATTTTTTTTGTTTTCCTCTTTCACACCAGCAATTTGCAATTTTTCTCCCTTAAAACCTTGTTCTCAACCTAAATTTACTGATCAGGGTTTTTTCTTTTTTTGAGGAAATCAATATTTTGATAAAAGAGAGAGTATATAAAATAATGTTTTTCTTCTTTCTCCCAAAGTAAACAAGCTTCCAAATGCAAATTCATAGTTTTTCACAAGCTTGATTTTCTATGGTTGCACCTCTTCTTTACAGAAGAATAGGAGGAAGAAAAAGAGACTTTTAGTGCAGAGAAGAAAGTGGAGAGACTGTATAGAACTCAGAAAAACATAGGAAAACTTTTGTGCTCACTTTCCTTTCCTTTTTCAACCCAATACTTTACTTCTAATCCCACCACCTTGTGTAGATATATCACATGTAGAGTGGGTTTCTGAGCCTACCTCCTTTCAAGCTCGAATTTGACAAAAATTCTGAACTTTTCCTCTGTAGAGCTACTCTCTAGCCTTCTTGTAGAAAGCCTCCTCTAGACGGTGTTCCTGCTCCTATAGAATGCGATAATGCTCCTGTAGAGCCCGATAAGCAGGAGGGTTTTGAAAATTGGTAGAGAACAACTGGTTCGATGTTCTGAAGGTGGTAGGTTAGTTGTTGTAGTTGAGAACACATCGACTCAAATGGAAACAAAAGGTGGTGGAGGTTTCGACTGCAGTGTACTTAAGCTAATGGCGTGATCTGCGGTTATGAGGTGAGGTGGCAGGAAGGGTACATTATCCCCATCCGGACTGTTGGTCCTACTCCAGTGCTGTTATGGTGTTTCATGTCGCCTACCCACCATCACTTCCATCATTCCCATTATATACCACCACCACTACCAGTTTGAGTTTTTACTTCCTGAGTTGACGAACCACATGTGCTGACTGCATCTTTTGAATTGTTTTTTTCATTAGACGAGGCTTGTTTGAACTCAACAAGGGTGGTTTTATCTGAATGAGGGTGGCTAGTTAGTTGGCCATCGATTTCATTTGATCATGATCATCTCAATGGTTCATGCAGTTCTTAAATAATATTCATGAAATAGGAATGGGTTAGCCACTTACCTGTTAGTCACTACCATGCATGCTCAGACTTTGGTACTTTGGTTTTTTTTGTTTTTTGTTGCTACTGTTGGTGCTCATGGACTCTAAACTAGTGTCTTATGCTAGTGACTTTTGATCAAGCACCACTCCTTACACGTTTCATACATCTTGGTTATGTTGACCCTTCCTCTAGAGCTTGTTTTTTAAAGCGATCAGCTGCTATAGGAATCCTGCAAGATTTCTTCTAACTGCTTCTCCCTCTAAAATTTCAAGCTGATGCTTGAGTAGGGACTGAAGAGATAGTTGAAGAAGGTTTTGAATGAAAAGAATAACAACTGGAATGCATTAAGTAAGAAACAAGTGAATAATGATGTTGTTTCATTCATCATCATATATTTTTTTTTGTTTGAAAACGAAAGAAACAAAATTTCTGTGTTTTCTGTGTAGGGAAGGAAAAGCGAGTGGAAATGTGGGTGTGTAGGGATGAAATGGAGAATTAGGAGGATGAATGGTGGCAGGGAGGTCCACAGGCCTTCTGGAAAAAATTCTAACCCTCGGATTCTTCTCTAAACTCGATTTTGAGCTCTCTGTAGTTTCTAGAGGAGCCTCATGTAGAACGCATATAGTTTCATGTAGGATGCAAAAATTTTAGAACAAATAAGATAGAGACCTGGGAAAAGATAATGGTGATGGAGGAATGGGCTACCAAAGGTGTATACAGCCTATCCATGTCCTCTTTTCCTTTGTGACCCTCCTGCAATCTCCAATGCATTCGAAGGAAGTTAGTTTTTTTATCTGTTTTTTCTTTTTTTTTCTTTTTCTCTTTTTTCTCTCATTTTTTTCTTTTTTCTTTTTCTTATGAGATATCTCTCATGCCTCCAGGAGGTTTTCACCCTCACTACTTGCCCTGGGCACCTCCAAGAGGTTTTCACCTAGGGATATTTTATTCCTTTTTTCTATTTTTTTTCTCTCTGTTTTTTCTTTTCTCTCTCTCTCTCTTCTTCTTCTTCTTCTTCTTTTTTATTCTTTTATTTTTTTATTTATTTTTTTATTTTAAGGTGTGGGTGGAGTTGAGGCAGAGACTTGCTCCACTACCATCACTACTTTACCCAGATTCTCAATGAATCCTTCTTTGGAGAGGGGCTTCCTATAGATCTCCAACCTATGCCCATTGATGAGCATGGGGATGGCTTGTTCAGTCTAGATTAGGACTGAACCATTGTCAATGCAATTTTCTATTGTGTATGGTCCCAGCCATCTTGGCCTTAGTTTTCCCTTGAAAACTTTATATATTGAATCATATAGCAGCGCCCAATCTCTTTCTTGGAATTGTTTTTCTTTGAGATGTATGCCATGCCATATTTTTCTTTGAAGTTAGATTGCCTCTGAGTGGAGAAGGGCCTACAATCTCTGTTCATCAAATCCATTTAACTGAAGTAACCTTTCTTTTTGTGTATGGCTAAGATCTAGGTCTAGATGAGCTGCCATCCTTAATGTGTTCTATTCAAATTATATTGATAGCAAATCCTTCTTCCCGTAGACCAACTCATAAGGTGTGAACCATGTGGTGGTTTTCCATGTGGTGTTATAGGCCCTGGTGGCCTCAACCAATCGATCTCCCAAATATTTCCTACTACTACTCACTACCTTAGTTAAAATCTCTTCCAAATCTTGGTTAGTGACTTCCACCTGTCCATTTGCTTACAGATGATAAGGGGTGTAATTTTTGTGCTTAATCTTGTGATGTGCGAGTAGATCTTCAATCAGATTGGAGGTAAACTGACTCCCTTGATCTGTGACTAATCCTCTTGGATAACCAAACTTGTAGAAGATATTTTCCCTCCTTAACTCACCTACTTTTTCTTCTGTTTCTACCTTGATCTCCTTTGTTTCTGCCCATTTTGTCAGATAATTAGTACACACAATGATGTAAGATTTCTCTTTTGAAGGAGGGTTGATAGGACCCACAAAGTCCATGCCCCACTTCTCAAATGACTTGAGAGTCACTTGAGGTTGCAAGGGCATCTCATCCCTTGGGGTAGGTTTCCCCATCCTTTAACATTGGTCACATTTGTTGATATATCTTCTTGATGAAGAGTGGGCCAATAGTAACCCACTTGCATAATTTTGAAGGCAGTCCTCTTTGCTGCAAAATGGCCCCCACAGTGCCCATCATGACAAGTTAGGAGAATGTCAAAAACTTCCTCCTCCCTAACACATTGCCTCAAAATTTGATTTGCGCCAAGTTTAAAAAGATTTCCCTCAATCCAAGTAAATGGGGCACTTTTCCTCACGATCTTGCTCCTCTCTTTTGAGGACAGGTGTGGCAGAAACTGTGCTAACACCAAGTAATTTGCTATATCAGCAAACCATGGAGTGAGTACTAAAATAGAAAATAGGTGTTCATCTGGCATTTGATCACCCACCATTCCTTCTTCAGCTATAGGTAGATCTAGTCTAGATAGAAAATCAACAACAACATTTTCCTTACCCGACTTATCAATAATTGTCAAATCAAATTGCTGCAATAAAAGTAACCATCTAATAATATGAGCATTTACATTTTGTTTATTCATCAAGTACCTAATTGCAGTATGATCAGTGTGTATGAATGTTTCGTGGCCGGTGATGTAGTGTATGAAATTATTTAGGGAATGGACTACAGCTAGGAGCTCCTTTTCGGTTATAGTGTAGTTTAATTCTGCCTTGGACAAGTTTTTACTAACAAAATACATGGCATAAGGCAGCTTCTCATCAAATTTTCCTAAGGCTACTCCTATTGCTTTGTTTGAGGCATCTATGTGAATGTGGAAAGGTAGGGCCCAGTTTGGACCTCTCAAAATTGAGGCAGTTATCAGTTTACCTTTCAAGGCTTCCAGATCCTCTTGACAGTTGTTAGTCCATATGAACTCAGCATCTTTTCCTAAAATACCAAACAATGGAGAGGCTAGCTTACTAAAATCCTTGATGAATCTTCTATAATACCCTACTAAGCCTAAGAAACTCTGAACATCTCTTACCTTTTGAGGAGGTGGGACCCTTTCGATGATTGTAATTTTTTTGGGATCCACCTGTAATCCTTGCCTAGAAACTGTATGACTTAGCACAGTCCCTTCAGTCATCAGGAATTAGTATTTTCAGCACTGGGGGCCAAGTTTATTTCAATGCATTTGGCTAAAACATTTCCCAAGATAGTCAAAGATTCCTAGAAGTTAGAACCATAAGGGGTAAAGTCATCCATATAGATTTTCACTAAATCATCAACCAGTTTAGCAAATATGCTCAGTACTACTCTCTGGAAAGTGGCAGGAGCATTGTACAATCCAAAAGGAAGGACCTAGTATGCAGAAGTACCATAAGGACAAGTGAAAGTGGTTTTATCTTGGTCTTTCAGGCTTATTTGGATCTGGTAGTACCCACTAAACCCATCTAGGAAGGAGAATAACTTCTTCCTTGCCAGGCCATCTAACACTTGATCTATGAAAGACAAAGGGAAATGGTCCTTCTTGGTGGCCTTGTTTAGTTCCCAATAATCTACACAGATTCTTCACTTCCCATTTTTCTTTAGCACTAGCACCAAAGGAGAGACCCATTCACTATCAGAGATGGGATAGATGAATCCTGCGTCCAACAACTTTTGTAGTTCTTCTTTGAAAATGTCCTTAGGGGCTGGATTCATTCTCCTTTCAGGTTGCCTGACTAGTTTACAATCTTCTTTAATGTAAATGTGATGAGTACAGACTGAAGGGTGGACTCCCTTCATCTCCTTATAGCTCCAAGCAAAAGCATCCAAGTCATTTTTCAATAAGCTACATAGTTCTTTCTCCTGAGAGGTGGATATGGATGACTTGATTTTCAAGGCATTTCTAAGGCGAATTACACATTCTTGACTCAAAGAGAGGTCGGATCAGCCACACAGAGATCAAATAAAGGATTGGCTTGGGTTCCTTACACCAACTGTTCTAATGGCATCACACTGAGGGGTAGATTCTAAATCAATTTTTCAATAAGGTCATCCTCAGTTTGTGGACCCCCCATGGTAGTTTCCACTATGCACAATGGTGTGGAATAGACTTCATCCTCATCTTCCTCCTCCAACCGGAGAGGGAAATCATGTTCTTACAGAGGTTAGGCAAGAGGATATAAGACTAGCTGTTTGGACATATGCTCATTCTTGATTGTCATGTTCCCAGCTCGACAACTGATGTAGGCATCTGCAATAGCCAACCAAGGTCTTCCCAGGATGAGAGGGTAACCAGTGAGCTTTGCCTTTGGTTGGAGTGGTCTACTAGCTGCAGTACTATTGTTGTCTTTCTCAAGGAACCCTGAAGGTTGAGCTTGAGCATAGTGTTCTTGGTCATCACATTAATGACAGCCCGTAGATCAATTAGCGTATGAGGAATTAAAGTGCCATTTATGTTGACATTGACTACAGGTGTTGGGTCCCTATAATACTAGTGATTACCACATTACTATTGTAGTTATACCCCTTATTAATATTTTTGTGGCCCTATTTCCCCCATATTGTTATTACTGAGCCCCATAGAATCCCTCTATTGTTATTTTTGTGGCTTTATATTATTATTGTTAGGTCGGCTGGATTATATTGTGACTCCTTAGACTCCTATATATAGAAAGGAGGTTTTGTCATTTGAATCATCCAAGAATTGTTCATTTATGTAATGTAAAGGAGGTTGCCCCCTTGAAGAGGCTGAATTCTAAGGTGTTGATCTATCTTTTTTATCTTTTATTGAGCTAGTTTCATAACATTTGGTATCAGAGCTTTGGAATCTAGGGTTTCGCTGCTCCAAACAGGTCATCATGGCATTTTCGCTATAACTTTTTTTTCTGTGACGTTTCAGAAGTCACAAAAAAAACTCACTTGAGAAGAAATCACGCTAAACCTTGGGTCAGTATTTCAGATCGTTTCGTGCTATATTTGTGGAGCTATGATCTGAGGAATTTTGTCTTTTTGCAGACTCTTGAATTACATTCCAAACAGGTGACCTGGGGAAAATCATCATAACTTTTTCTCTGGGGATCGGATTGAAATTTTGTAAGAACATACAAAAAGAGGACGGATTTTAGTTTCTTGTATGCATTTGTAGATCCAAGGTCGAAATAGTGACTCGTGGCACATCGTACAAGTTCGCTCTATTGAACTAGTCTATAATCAAGGCAGTGTGGGAGATTTCGCATAACTCTTCCTTGGAGAATCCAATTTGGGTCAGACTTGTGGCATTGGAAAGAGGACATAGAGGGCTACTATAGGTCTCAAATTTAGAACTAGATGATCAAAAAGTACAGAGATACATCAGAGGCAATATCGAGCTCCTACAAAGTGAAAAAAGGTGTGTAGATTTTCTTAAATTTTTGCTTAAGCTTGGTTTGAAAATTTATTTTGAAGGAATGAAAAGGGCATAGTAGAGAATTATTATCAGTAACTAATGCCCTGAGGAAAGAAAATGCAAACAGCTAGTAAGGAACCTGAAATCTCTAGCATGACTCATGAAGAAGAGGAGAAAATGCAACATGATATATCAAAATTACAAGACCAAGTGCAACAACTTTCCCTTACACAAAAAGGAACAGAATCTAAGATGGATGGTTTAAAGAAAGATGTAGAAGCTAAGATGGATGGTTTAAAGAAAGGTGTAGAAGCTAAGATGGACTATTTAAAGAAAGGCGTAGAAGCTAAGATGATTGACGTGGAATCTAAGATGGATGATTTGAAGATAAATTTGAAGACAGACATGGACGAATTGAAGATAAATATGAATAAGTTGCAACAAGAAATGGGCACTAAGGGTGAAAGGGTACTAAAGGAAACTCATGATGAGAATAAAAGAAATGTTAATCATGATTCCATAGACGCTAATGTTGGATCAAAGACTCACCATATTCCAAAAATCGATATGAGGAAGTTTGATGGCAAGGATCATGCCACATGGATATTACAGATGGAGCAATTCTTCGATCTCAATAATGTGCAAAACACACAAAAGGTACGTATGACAACTTTATATTTGGAACCAAAATCAGTTTGTATGGTATCAATGGCTTTGCTCTCGTAAACAATTTATCACTTGGGCAATTTTTACCGAAGAACTGATGGCACATTATGAGGATACAAAAAGCAACACTTTTTTTAGCCAATTGATAAGTCTCAAACAAAAGGGTCCAATAATGGAGCACATTGAGGAGTTCCAAAAATTGAACATAAGGGTAAAAGATATTCCAGAGGACCATAGGATTGATGTGTTCATAGGGTCTTTAAAGGATAATATCCAACATGATGTTCGCCTTTGGGAACCTGATTCATTAGAGAAGGCATTCAAGTTAGCAAGAAAAATGGAAAGCAAAATTATGGCAACCAAAAAGCATACCACTCAGAACTATAAAGATGGAAGTGTTGTGCCTAGCCTTCCACAACCTATAAGGTTGACACCACAACAATTGGAAGAAAAAAGAGCAAAAGGGCTTTGTTACAGTTGTGATAGTAAATACACTAAATTGCTGAGAAGAAATTATTCTACATAGATTGTGAAGAGGAAGAAGAAAAGGAGCAAGAAAAGTCAAAAGAAGAGGATATACTCCAGGAACAAAGCCTAGCTGAAGAACAAATGAATCCGACGATATCTTGTAATGCATTGGCGGGAATTACCACTCCTCAAACCATCAAGATATAAGGACAAATCAAGAAGAAAAAGGTAATAGTGTTGATTGATTCAGGAAGTACCCACAATTTTATTCATTGCAAGGTAGAAAAAGAATTGAATTTATTCTTATATCCAGCACCAGAGTGTCAAGTGATGGTTGCAAATGGAGGAACAATAAATTGCTCTGGAAAGTGCCATAATATCAAGCTATCCATGGGAGAATATGTATTGACTAGCCCAATGCTTTCCATTCCAATGGGACGTGCTGATGTTGTATTAGGAGTCCAATGGCTACAATCTTTGGGTACAATAGATTTTAATTTTCAAGAACATTTCATGAAATTTTCTGTGGAAGGAAAGGAAGTTGAATTAAGGGGTGTTGCAGGGAAACTGGGAAAGATAATCAGCTCTAATGGTATGACAAAGCTTCTAAAAAAGGAACGAAAAGGTGTAATTGCACAATTATGTTCGCTAGATGTTTCCACATTGGAATTATCTATTTCTCCAGATCTCCAGATAGTCTTGGACAATCATTCCAAGGTATTTGATACTCCCAAAGGTCTCCCACCTATGCGTGATCATGATCATGCTATTCATCTGATTCCAGGAAGTGTTCCTCCAAACATTAGGCCATACAGATATCCATATGTCCAAAAGAGTGAAAGTGAACGTATGGTTGCAGAAATGCTATAGGCTGGTATAATTCAACCAAGTCAAAGTTCTTTCTTTGCACTAGTAGTATTGATACACAAGAAGGATGGATCATGGCGCATGTTTATGGATTATAGGGAGCTCAACAAGCTCACTATTAAATATAAGTTCCCCATTCCTGTCATTGATGAATTACATGATGAATTGCATGGATCAATTTACTTCACCAAGTTGGATCTTCATTCAGGATATCATCAAATTAGAATGAAGATTGAAGACAATCCGAAAACAGCATTTAGAACTCATGAGGTTCATTATGAATTTTTGGTCATGCCTTTTGGACTTACCAATGCACCTTCAAAATTTCAAGGTTTTATGAATTCAATTTTCATACCATTCCTTAGAAAATTTGTGTTAGTATTTTTTTGATGATATACTAATCTACAGCAAGTCCTGGAAGGATCATGTTGAACATGTTGACAGGGTGCTACAACTATTGAAGGAAAACAATTATATGCAAAAAGATCCAAATGTTTCTTTGGAGTACAAGAGGTGGAATATCTGGGTCATATTGTATCTCATGAAGGAGTTAAGGTAGACCCTAGCAAAATTAAAGCCATTAAGGAATGAAAATCCCCACATCCATAAAGCATCTGCGAGGATTTCTCGGTTTGATAGGGTATTATCGCAAGTTTGTTAAGAATTATGGGAGAATAGCAGCACCTCTAACAACATTATTGAAGAAAGATGCATTTTCATGGACTCCGGAAGCAACAAAGGCCTTTGAACATCTTAAAGAGGCAATGTGCCAAGCATCGGTCTTAGCTACACCGGACTTCACAAAAACCTTATTGTGGAATGTGATGCTTCAGGAAATGGAATTGGTGTTGTTCTAATGCAAGATGAAAGACCCATTGCTTTTGAAAGTCGTCCAATCAAGGGAAAGTTTTTTACACAAAGCTATTTATAAGAAGGAAATGTTGGCAATACTCCATGCACTTAAGAAATGGCGACCCTACCTAATGGGAAGACACTTCAAGGTAAAAACGGATCATGATAGCCTTAAATACTTTTTAGAACAAAGATTATCCTCTGAAGAGCAACAAGTGGGTCACAAAGATGTTGGGTTATGACTTTGAAATCATCTACAAAA
The DNA here is from genome assembly GCA_000404065.3 of Pinus taeda. Taxonomy (NCBI): domain Eukaryota; kingdom Viridiplantae; phylum Streptophyta; class Pinopsida; order Pinales; family Pinaceae; genus Pinus; species Pinus taeda. The sequence continues at coordinate 180,180 of APFE031399810.1, forward strand.
AAGGGAAGCAAAATGTGGTGGCAGATGCACTCTCAAGAAAGGATGAGGATGTGGAAGCATTGTTGTGCGCCATTTCATTATCCAACCAGATTGGATAAATGAAGCAAGGGAGGAATGGAAGAATGATGAAGAAGTGTGGGCACTTATTCGAAAGTTACAACAAGATTCTAGTACGTCGTATACATTTAGCTGGAAAAATGATTCATTATGGTACAAAGATCGCTTATACCTCTGTAAGAATTCCGAGCTAAAACAAAAGATTCTTATGGAATTGCACACTTCTCCCTTAGGAGGGCACTCGGGATTTTTAAAAACTTACCACAGGTTTAAGAAGGATTTTTTTGGGATGGCCTTAAATCAGATATTCAAAATTTTGTGGCGGAATGTTTGGTTGCCAACAAAATAAAGTTGAAACAATTAAGACACCAAGTCTATTACAACCTTTATCCATTCCAAGCCAACGTTGGGAGGAGG